>JAMYXO010003155.1:5000-21045 GCA_033310375.1 Conus canariensis | reverse complement strand
TTCCTTTCCAGAAAGTATTGAAATCCCGCGTGAGACTCGAAAAGGGACGAATTTTCCTTGCGGCAACACCTTTATCCGATGACAATACAGTACTGATCCGCCATCTGACACATTTCGTCAACGCTATCGAACTGTCTTTCCTTAAGAAAAGTGGCCAAATCTTTACTGACGCTTTGAAAAAGTTGCTCTCGAAGTAGCAAATCTCGCAGTGATTCGAAAGTTTTTATTTGTCTTTGTTAGCTCTATCCATCTGTCTAAACAATGACTCATTCTTATCAAAAAAACGGAAATGATTCTCCCTTGTCAGGACGAATAGATCGGAAACGCTCACGAAAACGGTCAGCTGAGCATTGAAACTTCTTTAAAGAGTTCTTTTAACTGATCCCAAGTCAACCCTTCCTTTGCCGCAAGTGTGTGGTATAGTGCCAAAGCACTTCCCTTAAACAGCGACGCGATAAAACAACGTCCATTTCTCCTTCGGCCAACCACAAGAAGTAGCGTGGTTCTCGAACCGAAAAAGAAAACTGTCAATATCATCGGTTTTTTCTTCGAACGGCGGCAACTTCGGAATGTATGTTGACTTCGGGATGAAATGAACTCGCGGAACCGACCGATGGAAGTGGTGGAGGTTCTCTCGATGCCTGTAATTTTTTAATTTCCGCATCAGTCTCTAATTCAAGTTGTCTCAGTTTAAACTGCCGTCCTTATCCTTATCCTCTAGCTCTAGTTTTCTCTGAACCTCCTCTCTGTCTGTCTGTAGTTTTTTTTCTTCAAACTCTAATCTTTTTTTATTTTCTTCCATCTCTTTCTGTAGTTTTTTCTCTTCAAGCTCTAATCTTTTTAGATTTTCTTGTCGTTCTTTATCCTTTTCTTGTCGTTCTTTATCCTTTTCTTGTCGTTCTTTATCTTTTCTTCTAGTTGTCTCTGTTTTTCCTGTCTCTCTATCTCTCTGTCTGCCCTATCCAGACATTGTTGGACATAGTTTGCCAATTTATCACCTTCAAAGCCTAAACGCTCGGCCTGTCGTACATATTCATCAAAATTTTCCATCATGAATAGTTACCACAAAGAAACAAGAAACAATGACTAAATATGATTAAAATAAGGCGATATGTGATGTTATATACGTTTTCAAAAAAAACAACTTTTGTTACAGTATGTACAAATAAAGAATTTAAATGCCGGTATAAACAGAAAAATAATAAAGGCTTATAAAAGAAAAGCACTAATAAGAATTGACAATGTGGTCTTTCCAAAAGAGATTTTCACCAATATTCTTTCCGAAAGGGAACAAAAACAGCTAAGAAAATGAAATGCAATACTAATAACTCTTGTTTCCAGTGAAAAGAAAACAGACAAAATATAAAGTTTTTCCCCGGAAATAAATTATAATGTTTATGTTCTTAACTGTTCTTACTGTACTTGTTACTTTCTTACTTAGTTTCTTGGTAAAACAATAGATGAGTTCACAAAACAAATGAATCGCCTTAAACAATAAGTGAATACAAAATTACAAAACAAATGAATTAACGAACAATTAAAAAGAGGGAGAGAAAACGTACACTAACGGAAATCCTACCTAAAAGATGACACTGCTGAAAAGAAACTAGATAGGTGCCTATTGAAGAGAAGGTTTGGAGATTTTTTTTGTAAAGGGGGTGAAAAGGAAATGAAAGAATAGACAGGTCCGGTATAGAAAGAGGAAATTAGAAAAAGCGAAAGAGGCCCTCAGACAGCACCCTAATGGCAACTGTCTCCCGTAAAGCTGGAGACGGGGAAGTATTCAAATAATAATACACACAATATACTGAAACTCAATGCAATAAACAATCTAATAAATATACAATCAGAAAACACACACACACACACCCAAAAGAACCCAAAACCCAAAAGATAATAAAAAAAGACGTTTATTTGGAGTGAGCGGTAATCCACTCCACCACCTACACTAGTTGAGTGACGGAGGTGAAGTCGATCCCACACTCAGAGGGGAAAGGGGAAAAATCCAAATAAAACGAGAGGAAAGATAAAGAATTAGATAGTAATGAGAGAGGGAGGGACTATTGACTCCCCAACGCCATGCCCCCCTGCTAAAACAGAGCAGGAAGAGGTTGGGGCTATCAGTCCTGGGGAAGGGGACAAAACAAAATCTAAGCTAGGGGAAGGACAACGACTCCTCAACGCCCTGCCCCCTTGCTGCCAGGTACGAGCAAGAGGAGGTTGAGGCTATCGGTCCTGAGGGGGAAAAGGGTCAAAAGGAAATCCTACAAAAAAAAACAACCCTAACAGAGCAGAGCAATCAAAAGAAATCAACAACATTCGAACACACACATACAGAAACAAATGAAAATAAAGACTACAAACAATAAAGACAACAATCAATTATACAAATTTTTCTTTGCACAGATAGATTTTTTTTTCTTGAAGGGGAAATCTTAATTTGTCTTTGGAGGGGTACAAATAGATTTTTTTCCTTGGAGGGGTACAAATAGAAATCTTTTTTTTCTTGGAGGGGGTACAAAAAAAAACACCTTGTCCTAAGCCCTAGTCCTAGTCGGGGTCACCATTGTCATACTGTGCATACATGCATGCCTGCACTCAGCTCAGCATTCACTCCGTGCACACGCACTCTCTCCAAACAACCAGAAGGCGCACTGCAATAACTCTTCTTCTCCCCCTCCTCTCCGGGGAATAATTTACTAAACAATAATCAATTTTCCGTCATATTCAACTCGTTTGTCTTCAAGGAATTATTTTTCATTCCTCCTCTCCAGTGGAGGTACAATCATTCCACAGATCCACTAGTTGGGACCAACTTTCACCTCATTATACATAATACTTCACAAATATATCTTTTACCGGTTTCTCCTCCTCAGTGGAGAAACAATGTATATATTTTCAAAGAAAAATCAAAAGATGGCTTAAAATACAGTAGTATCAACTGAGTTCATCAGGGGGACAATAACAAAATCATTATGGGCCAACATGACAAATGCTTTCTTTTCTCACAACTGGTGCAGTCGTTGTCCTCTACAGCTCGATTCTCCAACCCTGGAGACGATTAGGTGCTGCCGCAGCACTGTAGCCCAAATATTTGTGCGACTGCCTAACTGGTGCTGCCACAGCACTGGGAAGGGCTGAAACACGAATGAAGTCCGTGTAAGTAATCTATTTCAAAATCTGAATAATCATAAATTCTTTTCCCTTTTTCCCTTTTCTTAACTTCTCTCTTTCTTCTCTCCCCATCTGTCTATACCTCACCTGGTAATGGTGAGTCGCAGGTGGAACTCGTTCTTCAAACAACCTGTCCGGTCAGTGTCCCCAAGCCATCTCCTTCCTATTCCTTATTTTTCCCTCCTGCGCTCTTTCTGAGTACACGTTCAGTGAGTACTCGTCTAACTCTACGCATTACCAGCCCATGGTTGCTGACCAATGGACAACGTCCGTCCATTCAACCAATGATCGCCCTACGTCTATAGCCACCAGCGACACCGATCACACTGGTCAGGCCATTCAAACTTTCTTTTCTTTTACCTTTCCTCTTCCCTACCTAGGGAAAATGCTTTATAACAAATAAGGGCGTACGCGACGGAACGTCACATGTCGCCATGTGAGGCTACATCACATGACAATATATATATATATATATTATCACACATAATAATCTCTTTTGCCCGCACTTCCCACGAACAAAACAATGATAAATGGATGACTGATAAAATAGAAGAATAAAACAGTTTTGTCATTTTCTCCCACAGGGCAGGGTATATATATATATATATATATATATATATATATATATATATATATATATATATATATATATATATACGTTGTTTACATTTACACAGACAAACACACACATGTGCAGGGCACGCTGGGCAAATGTAAAAAACGTACTGTAACAACATCAGCCGCAGTACAGCAGTCCACCACCACCACCACCCACAATTAAAACGACGACGATAACGATAACGACGGTGACGGTGATGATAATGGTAGTAATAAATGAGTCGTATATATACCCAACCCACACAGCTAGACAGACAACCCTCATGACGTTTTAACAAAATAAATGAACAAATGAATAAATAAATAAATGAATAACTAACTAACTAACTAAATAAATAATAAACAAAGAGAGAAAAACAAATTATAAATAAATAAATAAATAATGAATGAATGAATACATGAATAAATAGGCAATAAATAGAAAAATAAATAACTGAATAACTAAATAACAAGAAAGAAAGAAAGAAAGAAAGAAATAACAATTAATTAGTAAATAAATAACTGAATGACTGAATAAATATGACTAAATAAATTAATTAAGCAAGTAAATGAATAAATAAATAAATACATAAATAAATAAATGAAAAAATAACTTATTAAATCACCAAAATAATGAATAAATAAATGGATCAATGAAAACATTATTACGAAAGTAAATGAACCAAGCAACCAACGAACAATGACTGAATGAATGAATGGATGGATGGATGGATGGATGAATGAATGAATGAATGAATGAATGAATGAATGAATTAACAAAATAAAAAATAAAATACATAAATAAATACATAAATGAATAATAAATAAAGAACTAATAAATGCATGAATAAATACATAATAAATAAATAAATAAATACTGTAATGATAAATCAATCAATCAATGAACGAACGAATGAATGAGTGAATAAATAAGTACATAAATACATACATACATACATACATACATACATACATACATACATACATGCATACATACATACATACATACATACGCGCACGTTTCCAAAACACAATATTATTTTGGCTCAAGGCGCTGCGAATTGAACCCAACACCCACCCTCATAATAGTTTCACGCATTTCAAGTGTCTCACTGATGCACACTCGCAAGACAACACATCACCACACTCAAACACACACGAAGAGCTTTCTTGGGGATCTTGACCTCAATATCGGTGGAATGAACAGAGTTTAAAACACTACAGCTCAACTATGCAAGTTTGATGTCGAACAACTGATCGAACCCTTTATTCGGGAGGTCCGCTATTGCGGGGCTGGTCAGTCCTCGATTTGTTCCCTGAGTAATGTAGATTTCAAACAAAACACTAAAATTCAAAAGGAAATTCCATGGTCATTCAATGACACACATAAAAACAAAGAGATAAATAAACAAAAATCTGTTCTGTTGATTTAAATAGTGTTTTACAGAAACCCCAAGTAAAACATTCATATACTGGATATACAGTTTCGAATGCAGCATTCGAGAATAACCCGCGAAGTTGCGTTTAACAAAATTAATCGTCTACAGCGAACAGGCCGTCCACACAATACCCTGAGCTACAAGCCAAAAGTACGAAAGTTCGCCTACGCCCCAAAAAGTCAAGTCTGGGATTTTTTTTTTACTCTTTCTTTAGTCAAACCTTTATATCAGCGATATTTTTAGGGTCCAGTCTTGACCTTGACAAATGGATGGATGAAAGGACACGTGAAATGGGATCGGTCACCGTCCCACATCGCAGACCCGCAACAAAAAAAAAATCAGTCATTCCTCAAACATTCCCTGTGGAAATATGTGCACATGCGGCACGGATTGTCGTTACGACAATCCGTGCCGGTAGACCCATAGCAGGTCCGGCACGGATTGTCGCATTCGTGAATTTGCGACAATCCGTGCCGTTGCGACAATCCGTGCCGCCATAAACTCTAGACTCACGAAAGGGTGTGCAGTACTTCTCACCTCTGGATCTGGCATCAGGTTATGACTAGACTGCAGCGGATGAAAAAGACGAGCACAATATGACATTTTTGACACCGTTTAGATTATGTCGGCGCAGTTACCTTGTGCGTTGGCAGGCGCTTCTGCTGCATGCCAACGTTCCGTGCGACTATTTGAGATCCCCGTTATCCAACTAGATGACTTCTTCAACAAACACCTTGACTTAGTTTTTTTGTATGCAGCTGAGAAGCATGTATTGAAGTTGAAACCTTCCTCTTCTCTTGACAAACGAGGTATCATATCTTGGTCATGTCATTTCACAAAACGGGGAAAGGGGCGGGAGAGGGTGAGGGGGGCAGGGAGGGGGCACAAACTCAGAAATGAAAAACATCAACGCGGTTCAGTACTGGCTCACTCCAGTCGCAAACAACTGCAATTCTTTCTAGGCCGGGCAGGCTGTTGTGGACACCACACAGAGGAATCTGCACGGGGTACATTTCCTCTGTACGATGCTCTGCAGGGCGAGGAAGACAGCCAGGTCCGGAGGAGAGCTCAGAAGAAAGTGACATAAGAACATTATTGTGAACCAGACGTTGTGGCACAGCCTTCGCAGAGTGTGAGTGTCAAGTGCTGTGAAGGTTATCCTACAGGATGACCGTTTTTTGCCTTTGATCAAGGACTGGAAGCTGTCGCAAGGCGGAGGGTGGGGGATGTAGGCTAATAGGGGAAGAACATCGCAGGAGTGGGTGAGTGTTGATGCAAATTAGATTATCGTAATTTCAAGAAGAGTCAACGAAAAAAAAATGTTACAGAAAAGAAGACTATGCCCGTTGCTGTTCCACGCAGTATGTTGATCTACATGTTGAGAGGAAAAAAAAACAAAGCGAAACAGCACTCCTGAAATTTAGGGATAAAATGTTCATTTTATGTTTGTCTGAGAGTTTATCTGAGGTTGTTCTGCAGACTTTATCTCAGGTTGTTCTGCGGAGTTTATCTCGGGTTGTTCTGTGGGGTTTATCTCAGGTTGTTGTGCTGAGTCTATCTCAGGTTGTTGTGCTGAGTCTATCTCAGGTTGTTGTGCTGAGTCTATCTCAGGTTGTTGTGCGGAGTTTATCTCAGGTTGTGCTGAGCCCATCTCAGGTTGTTCTGCGGGGTCTATCTCAGGCTATCCGGTGGACACTGTCTCAAGTTGTTCTGTGGAGTTTATCTCAAGTTGTTTTGTGGTGTCTATCTCAGGTTGTTGTGCTGAGTCTATCTCAGGTTGTTGTGCTGAGTCTATCTCAGGTTGTTGTGCTGAATCTATCTCAGGTTGTTGTGCTGAGTCTATCTCAGGTTGTTGTGCGGAGTTTACCTCAGTCCAGCCCTTGGTACTCCTTGAACATGGTGTGTCAGTCTTTTAAGGACATTTGTGGAGGAGAGGGATACTAAAACTGTTCACAGCTGTATACAAGTCAAGCACTTATAGTGCCAGCGTCCTACGGCCAGGCTGTTTTTCCTGGCATAAGTCAGACGCAGAAAGCACCTGCTATTCCAGCACGCTGTCTGACAAAGGCTCACATTTTCATTCTTATCGCGCTGGCAGTTTTGGTTGTGACCTTTGTCTTTATAGCGCAAACTCACTGTAAACACTCACCTCATGTAAATAAGGGAGAGAAATGTGGGTGGATAAATGCAGAAACAACAATAACAACATATTTTTCACAGTACAGACAACCGTTCTTGCTTTCCATGGTTTGATTTAGCAGCCGCATAAAACATCTGACAGGTGGGGTGGGGGGAGGACAGGTGGGCGGGGACCATCCTGAGTGCTTGCACGTGTCATCTATGTCCTGTGGCTGTCTTCTCTCTCTCAGCAGCCATATGTCAAGGACAGACATGACGGCTGAAGTCAGCTCAGTTAATCCCTGCAACGCCAACACCTGTCGGAAAGTGTGACACTTTCATTCTGCCTTCTGGTGTAACTTGTCCTTCTGCTGGTGACGCCATTTAATTATTGCCCGCCTCAGCCACATGTGCGTGCTTAGGCATTCGGGCGTGACTGTGTAAAGAAGTTGTTTGTGTCCAAAAACAGAGAGAGAGAGAGAGAGAGAGATCACTGAACACTGAACACTGAAATGTTTAATGATCAGGCCATTGGCCCATATCATGGAGTGTCAACATGACTTTGTGGTTATTAGGTTACAAATATGTATATGCAAAATGTTTAACAAATACAATCAGTTTAAGGTATCTAATTCGCTATAATACTGAGTGACGATATGAAGCAGTAACAAAACAACAAGAACATGATAATTGTAGTAATGAAGAAGAAGAAGAAGAAGAAGAAGACGACTAGTAATCATCCTCATCATTGTCATTATCATCATCATCATCATCATCATCATCATCATCACAACAATACAACTACTACTAGTACTACCACTACTACCACCACCCTTACTACTACTGCCACCACCACTAGCATTACTACTATTACAACCACCAATGCCATATATGTAAATACTACTGTGATAACTGTAATATTTGCTGATAACTCTACTGATAAGAAGCATTATAGCCCTATAATCCAGCCATCAAAAAAGTTACAGTAAGTCAATATATAATTTGCGTATTTTGAATGCTTTTTCAAGGTACATAGACAGCCTTGTATTTAATGAATTGTTTTCAGATGAAAGGAGCATCGTAAGTTTGAACAAAGATGGCTGACTAAAATATTTAGAAGGAATATACTGTTGCCTTAAGTCCTTATATAAGGGGCATTGTAAAACAAAGTGCACTTCATTCTCAGTTAGGTCGATACAAAAAGGACAAGACAGATCATCTTCATTCAAATTTCTTCGAAAACGGAACTTGTGTACTTTTAGTGGAGATACTCCAAGTCTTAATCTAATCAAACTTATTCTGGCCTTCAAGTGATGTACATTAATCAGATAAGGAGATAGTGCTAATTCACTCTTAAACGTTCTAAAGAATTGAAAACGTTCACTTTGCAATGTGTCTGTGGACCACTTCTGTTTAAATTCGTTGATAATGGTAGTTTTTAGTGAACAGATAAATATTTTTATGTTTCCCACTCCTTGATTTTCCCATACCTCGCCAAACCCATGCCTATAAAGGAAAAAACATATTGTAGAAGCCCATGTGTTTTTATTATTATTATGATAATGTAGCAACATTTGATAAGCTTTGTATGGTAAACGATGGCTGGGCATTTGCAAAATTCTTAACCAGTATTTGATAGTCCTGATCTGGAAACTGACTTGCAATGGGTAACGTCCCAGCTCCCCGTAAACCATCAAATTTGGTGTTCTTACGCTAACGTTTAGGAATCTTTTCAATGCAAAGAGATGAATCTTTTCCAAAATATCAACATTGCTCGTTAGACCCCACACCTCAGCACCA
The DNA here is from genome assembly GCA_033310375.1 of Conus canariensis. Classification (NCBI taxonomy): domain Eukaryota; kingdom Metazoa; phylum Mollusca; class Gastropoda; order Neogastropoda; family Conidae; genus Conus; species Conus canariensis. The sequence goes on along the minus strand of JAMYXO010003155.1, from coordinate 11,917 downwards.
TAACTAAGTATGGGCTGGATCTGGGCATCAAACAGCTTGAAAAATATAACTAGGGACTTTTCACCTAGAGACCATAGAAGCCTGAAAATTTGTATCACTTTACGTTTAGCCTTGCTAGCCATATCATTAAAACTGTGCGTAAAGGACAACCTTGTAGAAAGAATAATTCCTAGGTATTTGTACATATTCAACACAGTCATCTTGGAATGACCATACAACCATTGCTCTTTATCTGATAGATAACCACCATTTCTAAATACCACTACATTTGATTTACTTAGATTAACAGTTAAACCAAGCTTTATTGCCGTATCGTGTAAAGTATTTAACTGATGTTGAAGCCCCCAACAGAGTCGGAGAATAAAATTATGTCATCTGCAAACATCAAAATAACAAGTTCTAAGAAATCTGGTAAGAGCTGAAGCCCGTGTTTCCCTTTTCTAATTATTTCTTCTGCTAACTCATTAATGAATATGGAGAACAGAACTGGACTGCAAATTTCCCCTTGCTTTAACCCAATTGGACAGCTAAATGCTTCACCTAATCTGTTGCAATTTCTCACTCTTGCTTTGACTACATTATACATGCTAGTTAAAGCTCGATACATTTTCCCATCAATTCCTTTTTTCTTCAAAACAGACCATAAATTATTACGTATAACCGAGTCAAAAGCTTTCTTAAAGTCAATAAATGCAACATACAGTTTCTTATGCAATAATAATTGTTTTTGAATGAAAGAGTATAATGTAAATATATGGTCAATTGTACTATAATTTTTCCTAAAGCCAGCTTGACAATCATTGATAACGTTATTTTCCTCTATCCACTTTGTTAACCTAGCGTTTAGTATATGGCTGTAAATTTTGCTGCAGATGTTCAACAGGGAAATTCCCCTATAGTTATCAGGTAAATTAGTGTCACCCTTTTTAAAGAGTGGTTGTATTATTGCTTCTGTCCACTGTAAAGGATACTTCCCCAAAGCAAATAAGACATTGAATAAAATAACTAAAAAGGGAGCAATAGTACAGATCGAATTTTTAAATATTTCCCCAATAATTCCGTCAGGCCCTGCTGCTTTTCCATTCTTCAAGGAGCGGACAGCTGCGTACACCTCAGATTCAGTGATTTCGCATTCAAGAGTCTCTGTGTTGAAGTGATTAAAGCATTCACTCTGCTGGGACTCGTTTTCATTGTTAGTGTTTTCTACGTTGTCTATATTTACATCAGACTGAAATACGTCACAAAAATGGTTGTACCAGTCTTCTTCAGAAATAGCATTTGTAGCAGGTTTCTTATACATACAGGACTTAATTTTATTCCAAAAGCCAGAAGAATTGTTAATATTTTCATTGAGAGATTCTAAAACTTCTTGTCGATGTTGTTTTCGCTTATATTCTAATAACCTTTTGTAATTTCTACGTTTTTGGTTGTAATCTGCCCTTAACCTCTCTTCTTTGTCAACATTTTCAATATTGTCTCTGTCTTCGATATCCGTGTTTGTACGAACACAATATAACTGTCGCAGATCGTGTCTGAGCTCCTTTCTGTGCTGCCGACATTCTTTGTCAAACCATACATTTGATTTTTCTTTACCAACTACAACAGTTTTCTTCATACATTGACTAGCAGAAAGTAACGCATCATTAAAAATGTCAACGGCTTTGTTTACGTCATCGTGAACAACAAGAGTAGCATTTTCCAAGCGGAGCTTGAAATCGTCTGATTCAATATTTTCTCTAAACTCTTCAATTTTACTTCCATCCCAAATTAATTTCTCAAATGCGTACGATTTTTCTGGAAAAGTATCATTAGTGGAGCTGCTAAATTGTGACTTCAATATGACTTCTACAGGCATATGTTTTGACTCTATTCTTGGTCTGACATGCAAAGATACACAGTGACTAGTTAAACGTTTTGACATTATGGCATAGTCAACAATGCTACATCCAGTCGGAGAAATGTATGTAAAGTTGCCAAGATCAATATCGCCTTTAACGGCCCCATTCAAAATGGATAACTCAAAACAATCACAAACATTCAACAAATATATACCAAATTCATTCAAAACAGTGTCTTTAGACGTGCGAAAAGACGCTTGATCATCACCCCCCTTCCAAAGCGCAGCGTCGTCCCCTTCATCATCCCTCTCACAACTGTTCTCTCACCCAGTTCGTGCGTTGAAATCGCCCAGAAGAAAAAGTGGTACATTTCCAAACGTTTCCATCAGATCTAGGATACACTGTTCTAAGAGGGCCACACCACTGGATATTTCAGTGTCCTGATAATACTGAGAATTCATTGGTGGAATATACATTCCGATCAAAATTGTAGGAGAATCTGTGTTAAACAATTCTTTAGCCATTTTCATAACTATTATATTGTCATATTCAACAAACACTTGTTCCACATAGGCTGGTAATTCCTTTTTGACAAGGAGAGTCAAACCACCCGATAGTCTGGCTGTTATACCGTCGGATAGCTTAACACCAGGAATTATGAAAGATTTAAAACTAGGAAATAAATGGTCTGGAAAGTGAGTAGCAAAAGTTTCTACAAGCAAACAAAAATCAAAGCTACTTAAATAAGATCGAAGATCGTTATCAAAAACATGTGACAGTCCTTCAATGTTGTAAGTCACGAATTTAAGAGTTTTCGCGATATGGGCCTGGCCGAATCCCTATGCAGTGTCTGGATTGACAGGTAAAGAGTCTTTATTGTTCACTTCATGGATTGTGGCTTGGCGTTTACTTGCCACACTGGTACACGAGGCACTTCTTGGTCTATTGTCAGGTCCTCGTTGAGATGTGTTTCGTGCGGATTTGCGCCTACCATTTGTGTTTGTCTTCTTATCGTTGTTGTCTTTTTGCCTCATCTGGTCATTACACTGACGGTTTTTGTTGGCTTTGCCAGGTCTGTTTGTGTTAGACGTTTGTACTTCACTGTTCCGTTCTGAGTTAGGGTGCTGAGGGTTTATTCCAGAATCTTTATCAGAGTCTTTGTCAGTCTGTATTTTTGTCTTGCTGGGTAGATTCGTCATTTTTCTATCTTTCTCGTCAGCTATATCGGCATTTTGTTCGTTTTGTACGTCAACCACGTCAGTGGCGGCAGCTATGTCAGATTCATGCTCATTAATTAACTCTGAACACTGTTCGTCAGATGTCTCAACAATTTGCTCGACATCACTGTCTACATTTTGTATGTCAGTTATTTCCGTGTCATTTCCGTCAGGATTCTGTTCGTCAACTGCCTGTGCAGTTGTTTGTTCTGTCATACTTTGTTCATTACATGGAGTCATGCACACTCCGTTATCGTTTGTTTTCTCGTACTCACACGCACGGTGCTCGCACTCACAATCATCACCCAATGTCACACTGCCTACAATGTCCGAGTCAGGCACACATGTGCTACTGTTTTGCACAATATTTGAAGCAGCGGAGAGAATGGGCCGTGATTCTAAACTGATATTGCTCCCACTTACAATGTTACATGCTTTTGGTGCATTACTATCGGCACAGGGATTAAAACACTGTTCTGTCTCTTTGGTAAGAGGGGAAATTCGTTTGTTGACAAATGGTTGTAGGGGTGTGGATGGTAATCGTAGTTCCAGCTGCCACTGACATCGTACCGCGCACTTTCGCTTCTATACTCACAGTTTGTGTCACCAGTACGTCCCTCACTGTATCCCTGCTGTGTCAACACTGCAGCCAACACACTGTCCACACCCCGTCTTTGGCCGGTGTTGCCACCTGGCCTGGTGCTGTAGTCGTAGGTTGACTCGTTCTCACACTGAAAGGCTCCGTCCTCGTAACAGTAGGCCCTGTTCCTCCAGTAGTCCCGGTTCCCGTTCTGGTAGGCCCCGTCTGATCGATTGGCCCCATCCGCTTGGCGACAGAACCCGTCTTCACGTTGGTAAGCTCCGTCGTCGTGCCGGTAGGCCCCGTCTCCTCAGTAGGCCCCGTCCTCACGCCGGTAGGCCCCGTCCTCACGCCGGTAGGCCCCGTCCTCATGTCGGTAGGCCCCATCTCCTCGGTAGGCCCAGTCCTCACGTTGGTAGGCCCCGTCTCCTCGGTAGCTCCCGTCTCCTCGGTTGGCCCCGTCTCCTCGGTAGGCCCAGTCCTGGCGTCGGAAGGCCCCATCTCCTCGATAGGCCCCGTCCTCGCGTCGGTAGACCCCTTCCTCACGTCGGTAGGCCCCGTCCTCGCGTTGGTAGGCCCCGTCTCCTCGGTATGCGTGTCGGTAGGCCCCGTCTCCTCGGTAGACCCTGTCCTCATGGTAACCAGCGCCTGCGCCCATACCGAGATGTTCCTGGTGTTGACGGTGTGTCTCCCTTTGTTGCTCCACCACCAGTTTGTTGCCTCGGTAAAAAGTGTGCAAGCCTTGGCGGCGGTAATACTGCACTGTGTCTCTCTGCCTGTCCGTTAGGTCTCCAGACACCGTCACTTTCTTCTTCCTTAGTGCTTCTCTACCATGCGTCAGCACTGCCATCTTGTCAGACCAACGAGCCAATTTCACAATGATGGGTGGAGGTCGACCTCCCCTGTCATACTGTCCGAGGCGATGCGCCCGAACGATATCATCACGACACCACTGTTTGTCTTTTACTGTTCCTTCCAAAAGATGTAACACTGTCTGAACACATTCCTCATACGATTCAGAATTCCTTGAGCGCGGCACGTTATAAAGAATAATATTGTCTCTTCGCGAGAACATTTCCAGTTTATCCAACTTTTCAGCGAAGTTTTCTGTGATTTTTGACAGCCTCTGGTCAATTCGGAAAATTGAGTGTTTCAGTTCCTTTCTTTCTGAAGTGGCCAATGTAACTGCTTGTTCGAGGGCTAGAGTTTTACTGTGAAGTTCGTGAAATTTGCATCGCAACTCACGCATTGCTGTATCCAGCTGTTCCGAAAATTGCGTTGTCACGTCTTTTAAACGGATGTCTAAAACTTCGTGCACACATTTTCTTAACTCTTGGGTTTGACTTTTCAAAAGAATCTCTAAATTTAAAGGTTTTTCCATGTCTACATTGACAACGCGGTTCTAAAAAGTAATCTTAAACAAGGAAAGGAGAAAAGAAGGGAAAAAATTCTAAGTCAGAAAAACGGCTACTGCTCTAGTAAGAACAGTTCACTGGAGCGCAGCAACACGTCCACTCACCACGAAAGCCAAACTGACACTCCAGAGAGAGAGAGAGAGAGAGAGAGAGAGAGAGAGAAGATAAAATTCTTTATTTACGAGGATCATAGATAAACACTGACGCGCTTTTTTATTTTACACTCAATGCTCGCCCTGAGTAGGGACTACAACATGCAGTGAACAGAAATTATGTATGAAAGCAAATAAACAACTAAACAAAGTAGTCATGCAATCATAATGGAACATCAAATGAAAAGAGAAGAGAAATGAAGAAAAAATAATGGAGGGGAAGAAGAGGACTGGCGTGGAGTGGGCTGGGGAGCATATAGAAATGTACTATAACGTACAACAATGAGCATGTATAAAAACAGACAGTAGAATGAACATGACAAAGTACTCACAGAATTTGGAGCACGCGCGCGCGCTCGCACACACACACACACACACACACACACACACACACACACACACACACACACACACACACGAGAGATTGATTGATTGATCTTTAATACACAAGGATGGAGATTTTAGGCCAAAGTCTAGTCTTACAATCTGTCCTTGTCATGCATACATTATTTCAGCACATATCATTCATACTGACAATTCAACATAACAACATGGTAATCTAATTCTACAATGATAAGCAAACTATTCATAAAAGCACTAATGAGATGGGGGATGGTAAAACAGAAGGAAACTTACAAACAAACTACAGAGAGAGAGAGGTCAGAGGAGGGTGGGGAAGAGAGAATGGTAGATAGGGGGAGGAGAAAAGGGATGGTAGACAGAGTGGGAGTGGGGATGAGCGATTTTAACGGAGTAGGTTTTATGTTTGGACGATTTATTCCAAGTATGGTTCACAGAAGACTTTGCGAATGGGCGCTAATAATTGTAATTGAATAATTTAATTACTGAGACATAAAATGTTTATGCAAATGTTCCTTGAAAAGTTTTAAAGTGTTCATGTTTTGTAGATTCGGTGGAAGTGAGTTCCAGACATATGGTCCAGAGTAAGCTAGGCTTGTTTTGAATAGATCAATGCGTGGGTAGGGAAGAAGGAATTTCGTCGAGCCAGAAAAGCTGTTCGATCTTGTAAAAAGGGCATTGATATAACATGGCATAGTATCTGTCAAGATTGTAAACATAAATGATGCCTTGTTGAATTCCAATTGCCTATTCAGAGGAAGTATGTTCAGCGCTTTTAGTTTTTCATCTGTTGTTAGAGATACAGCTGGGTGGAGTAGCTTTGCTGCACGTCTATGGAGAGAATTCAGCCTTTTTTGGTGGACGTCACTACTGCCGTCCCACACTGTTGAGGCGTAATTAATACGTGACATTATGTGTGCATTGAAGTAAAGTTTAAGCACATTACTGTTGACGTAGCGCTTTAATTGAGATAACGGGAAAAGATGTTTTGAGACTACCTTGCAAACGTTATTGAGATGAGATTGCCATTTCAATTCTTTATCTATCGTTAACCCTAAAACATGATGCTCGTCTACCTGCTCGAGAAGTGCCATTCAACTGAAGTTTTAGGCAAAGAGGAGTCAACTGGTGTTTTTGGCGGGTAGCTGTAATCATAGATTTGTTTTTGGCTGGGTGTATGACCATTGAGTTTGAATGACACCAGTCTGACACGTCGTTTAGGCTTTCCTGGAGAGAAGTTTCTATTGTCTGTAGATCACTACCATTCGTTTGGAGTGACGAGTCATCAGCAAATAAATCTGTCGTGACCTTTTCATTTGATACGGACAATGGTAAATCATTGATGAAGATGCAGA
>JAMYXO010003154.1:15000-21048 GCA_033310375.1 Conus canariensis | reverse complement strand
AGGGGAGGGAAATAAATGATAGAGAATTGGATTTTATAGGTGGGGTGTGGCCAAAACGCGGACGAGTGAAAAGTTTTTGGTTTTTAAAACCTGTATTTAAAAACTTAGGCAGGGGGGGTGTCACCGATCGGCGGGTATAAACTAGTACGTCCCACGTTTTTAAAGAGTAGTGGGGGTTCAAGTAGAGAGTGCGTGTGTGTGTGTGTGTGCGGGGTGTGTGTGTGTGTGTGTAGTGTGTGTGCGCTCGCGCTTTATGTTAGGTTGGGGTTTAGTTAGCTACAGTTAGGAAAAGTTCCTCAGGGTTAGGTAGAAAGATTAGGCTAGGAGGAGGCTGGGGAAATGGACTACAATATTTTTTTCATTCCAGTCTTCACTTATTGAAGGAATTGGAATGGAGGGGGAGGTTGGTTTCGTTCCCGATTGTTGCCCTTTTGGGTTGATTTGGTTTAGCCAGAGAGGGGGGCAGGATATCGGCTGTTGTTGTGTTGTTGGGTCTGTGGGTTGTTGTGGTGGGTTGTCGTGTTGTTGGCACGAGCGGTAGCTGGTCCGTTGGGTCAGGGTGTCAGCTCTGCGGAGGGATAAAATGCTCTGACCAATCGTTTTTTTTTTTGGTGAGTAGAGTTCGCTTGATTCCGCCCAGGGCGGAATTGTGTTGGGGTAGCTTCATTCGGTCCCTGGTGTTCGTCGGAGTGGACGAAACTCCTTGTAGGTGCGGCGGCAGCGCCGGTATTTTTGAAGAGTGACTTGGGGTACATAGTTAGTGCCGGGGTCCTTGTCGGGTTTGGGTGCCCTTGGCCTGTGCTGAGTCGTGTCGTCCTTGTTTGCAGCCACTGTCAGCCAGTTGCAAAAATGGTTTTGGTTGATCGTCTGTATGTCCAGGTTGGTGATCTGTTAGGTTCGTTGTGTTGTAGTTCGTTGTGTTGTTTGTATTATGGCGAGTTGTACTGTAGTTGTCTCATGTTGGGATTAGTTGTATGGTGTTCGTTGCGTATACTGGTTGCTGGTATGATGTTGTCTTGGTTCCGTGATTGAAATTTGTTGTCAGCCGGTTTGTGTTGTTACCTCTTTTCGGTATATTCTGTAAGTAGTGTACATAGTGGTTCCTGAGTTCGATTGTCATGTGACAGTTTGGCTAGACAATGTGGGTTCGATATAATAACCGTTGATGGGCGGTGATGTAGATATTGTTTGTGGTTAGTCTGTTAATTTCCGTGGGTTCAATAAGAGGGTAGTACGAGGTTACATTTGGTTGAGGATCATAATATGAGTCAGGTGCGGATGTGTCTGCGTGAATCATAGAGGGGTTGATGATTGTGCTCAATCTCAATTGTAAATAGTAGGAGTTCGTTGAAATTGATTAACGATTCCGGAGTTGACCTGCACAGCATTGGAATCGGTTAACTGTGTAGTAAGGCCAAGGCCAATTTGTAGTCGAGTGGTTTATACTGGGGTACGGTCGTAACCATTCAACTTATATTGGTGTCTTTTCACTTTCGTTACGAGTCAGGGTTCTCGACGCGGGTGGTCGTGCGCGTGCGGACTGTATCTGTGACGTACGCATTTGGTACAGGACAGTGAGTCCTATGGTTAGAAGTTTTTTTTAAAAGCAAATGAGTCGTCACACATGCAGGGATGTATGTGTTTTGTGACAGAATAGGGTTGGAGAAAGATGTCTTAGGTTGTGGGGAGACAGTCCCATTATGAATTTTAGTAAGCAGAGAGAAGGGGAAGGTAAAGTTTAAGGCGAGTAGCTTAGCAGTTGATAAGATAAAAACGGATGATGTGCAGCATGTAATATTGTATGAAGTGTGGTTGCGTTGGCATAACAAGGTTTAACCACTGGGTTATCTGACAAGAGATGACATGAGAGTGAGGTGCTGGATGGAAATTTTGGCGAACAAATCATGTTGGTTTTGATATATGATTATAATTGACAGTGCAAAGAAGGGTAAGAATGTGAAGGATTGTGGCTGCGAGCCGATTCTCTTGTGTGAACATGCTGGAACTGTGAACCGCTAAAAAAATTGATAAGTTTTTTTTTTCCTCTGAGATGTGTATTACTACTGGTTATTGTGTGGAGACATTTCCTTGTGAAATTGGCCATTTCCTAGATTATTTAGTATGTCCTAAGGGGGCCCATGGAGTCCGTGGTGGATCGCTTAGATTGGTTTATTTCTCCGAGAATTGGGTGTGATTCATAATTTCATATGTAATAGCGTGGATTGGCTCAGGGAGAGTATTGTTTTACCGCTGTTGTAAGGGTTGGCAGGAAATGGGTCTGATAACCCCAAAGTGAGTAATGGGTTGGGGAATGTGTTCGAAATTCAAGGGTCACTCTCATGCCCGAGTGGGAAGTAGGCAAGGGAGATGGAGAGTTAAAGCTTTACCAAGTAGCCTATGTGCCTTGATGACTCGGGTAGTAGCAACACTACAGTAGTGGCCTACAGTTGTGTCAGCAGGTATCCTGTTCCGTCCTGAGGCTGGGCCCAGACCACCTCAGTCTACTGCCGCGTGCCGGCAGGTGAGCGGCGCTTTCCAGTACCTGTTGTTTTCCGGGAGAGGGAGACCACCCAGGCCGTCTGCCTTCTGTGGGGCAGCTCTCCTCCGGCTGCCGGTACTCTTCCGGGAGTTCTCCGGCACTGGTTCCTCGTCCCTGTTCAGGCGTCCTGTGAGAGGGCGCTGCACCAGGCCTTTCTCACCCTTGGTGTCCGGCGGGGCCTTCAGAGGAGGAGGCGTCCTACGAGCCCCGGACCCGTCGAGAGGGCGTCTGTTGTGTACGTTGGGTGTCGTGCCCATCGCAGGGAGGAGTCAGACCGCGGGAGGCCACGGTCAGCGCCGGGGTGCAGAGTCTTCGGGAGGGTGTCGGCCCGCGGAGGAGCCACGGACAGTGCCGGGGTGCAGAGTCTTCCGGGAGGTGTCAGCCTGTGAGGGGCCACGTATAGCGCCGAGGACTGGAGCCTTCCGGGCCGGGATGGGTTGTCCCATGTTTGTGGTAGAAGGGGTGTAGCGTTAGGCGGTAGGGCTAGGGGTGTTAGCTACTGCCTCCTTTTAGGACGTAGTGGCCGGCACAGTGTAGGGTACTTGTCGTTGCCTCCCTTAGGGACGCAGCGATCAGTTTGGTGTGGTCCCGGGTTAAAAGGGAAGGGTGAGTCCTGGGGAGAGGTGTGGGTGGTAGCGGTCGTTAAGAGATTAGAGTCCCTTTGTGAATCCTTGTCCCTAGTAGTTAGTCACCACGTGTGCGGGCTGTCGCTGTGTCCCCAGGTCACAGTGATATACCGCAACTGGTGTTTCAGGTTAGGTTAGGGTCTTCCAGGTCATTACAGTAGAGTAGGGTGAGTCAGCGGGAATCGGGATACTTGTGTGCAGTTGTGGATGTGCGTGAGTGGTGGCGCCATGAGTGTGTGTGAAATAAAGAAGCGTGCGTGATTGTAAAACTGTATTAGTGTGCTGTGTTGTCTGACCTAGTGTGTGATAGGCGTGGGTAAGGGTGGTAGGGCCGTCCGGCTTAGCGACCGTGACACAAATCTTAAATAAATGTTAGTGAACCGCCCAGAGAAACGTGGACAAACGAGTCACAAGACAAAACACAACGCGTCTCGACCTCTTAGGTCTTCCTCAGGTGAGAAACAAACGAATAAAACAACGAAAATTCACTTAGCTTTGATCGCTTCAGATCGCTTCAGAGTTCAGCGCAAGGAAGAAGGGGAAGAAGAGAGAGTGGAGAGAGGGTGGGGACGAGAGAGAGAGAGAGAGAGAGAGAGAGAGAGGAGAGAAGAGAGAGAGAGAGGGTTGTCTATGGCCTTCTTCCTTGCGCTGAACTCGGAAGCGATCTGAGGCGATCAAAGCTAAGTGAATTTTCGTTGTTTTATTCGTTTTGTTTCTCACCTGAGGAAGACCTATGAGGTCGACACGCGTTGTGTTTTGTCTTGTGACTCGTTTGTCCACGTTTCTCTGGGCGGTTCGCTAACATTTATTTCAGATTCATTTCATCTTAAATCGACCTCAACCACTATTCTATGGGGCGTGGCTTTCTCTGGACCGTTCTAATCTTTTTTCGTTTTATTCTTTTTCTTTTTTTTTTTTTTTTTTGGGGGGGGGGGGTGGAATGGGGAGGCGAGAGGTCGCAAATAAACACATCGATTTTTAAATGCTGGACCAATGAAGCCATGCAGCTAATTGTAATGATAGCTTGAAAATGCAGGAGAAAATGGCTGCTGAATTAGATTTCGGAAGGGCCAGAATGAGCTATGTGGGGTTAATTAAAAAAAAAAACACAGAAGAGGCATGGGAGGAGAGACCAAGAAAAAATATTTAGGAGTTTTACGGTTGGGAGTTATCATGTGATGGAATAAACACATTTTAAAATGCTAGCTCTATTAGTGCTCTGGAGTGTGTGATTGTGCTGGTATCGAGTGGAACAGGCGAAGTGGCATCTGCTTGGAAGCCCATTCTGAAACTGCAGCCCAAGTCTGGGCAAATCTGACGTGATCACCAGTGTCCGTTTAGTGTAGAACATACTGGAACCATAGCAGACGCGTGAGTAAAGGTCTCCTAAGGCGTGGCTTGTAGTAAATGGGTTGTAATCAGTCTGTTCACTCATTTCATCCATCAGGACTATCTGGATGACTTCAACCTTCAACCGTACTATGTAGGATAGTCTTGTTCAGAGAGCTGACATGGGATTATAGACAGGCTAAAACTAACATATACAAAGAGCAACTGCAACAGCAGCACACTTAGAACACGCAAGAATCAATCAAGAAAGACAGTCTGTAAGTGAGGTGATTGCATGCGGAAACTGAAACAAACTTGCGAGAAAAAATACGGGAGCGTGTCATTGGTCCCAAGGTCCATTGGTCCCAAGGTCCATTGGTCCCAAGGTTCAAAGTTCTACTGTGATAAATGAAAATGACGGTTCTAAAATTCGAGGACGGGAGAGGATGAAAGGTTGAGATTGTCATGGGGCAAGAGGGAGAAAGGAGTTGCAGGGAAAGGGGAAGAAGAGAGAGTGGAGAGAGGGTGGGAACGATAGAGAGAGAGAGAGAGAGAGAGAGAGAGAGAGAGAGAGAGAGAGAGAGAGAGAGAGAGGTTGTCTATGCTTGCGAACGCGATGTTGTGCGTGTCCCTCACTTGTGACTACTTCATTGCTGACAGATGGTAATGATAATGTGGACGTTAATTCTTCAAGACGAGCAGGCAGCCAAGTCATGATTATGACAGGCAGTTATAGTACAGTAGACGAGAACTATCAATGTACCTTGGACCAACGGAACTGGGGACCAATGGCATGACCCCAAAAATACTATACTGCCAAACAAAAGAAACAAACACGACAAACACGTGACGCATTTCGATCTCTTTGGTCTTCTTCAGGCAAAACGGTAAAGGTAAAGGTCTTGTTGCTTATAGCCCAGCCGATCACAAAGGGCCATATCAGGGCTGTCACGGCATTGACAAATTACATTCAAGACAACGAAAAGGAAGAATGGACAATCACTTTTCTCTTCTAATCGGGGGCAAAATGGATGTGCAAAACTGGGCACAAAGTGGATAAGCCCAATCTGAGGAGACAAGCGATTGTTTGTTCTTCGTTTTCACTGTCTTGAATGTTGTTTGTCTTGCCTGAAGAAGACCAACGAGGTCGAAACGTGTTGTGTTTGTCATGCAATTTATTTGTTTCAATACACATTTTCTTTTTACCAGATGAACAGGGGATCTCGAAAAGCCAGTAAGGTAATAGCAGTTCATCTCTGATGCGGTCCTTCATATACTTATTATGCCTTCATCTTCTTTAGCATGCCAATACAGTGCTTTGTAGAATGTGCCGGCATACAAGTGTGTGCGTGCGTGCGTGCGTGCGTGCGTGCGTGCGTGCGTGCGTGCGTGTGGTGTGTGTGTGTGTGTGTGTGTGTGTGTGTTTGTGTGTGTGTGTGTGTGTGTGTGTGTGTGTGTGTGTGTGTGTGTGTGTGTGTCCATAAAACCACTTTTTTTCAAGAAACCCAGGGAAGGGGGTGGGTAGTGGAGGAACCTTGTAGATTCTGTTACTTT
>JAMYXO010003154.1:0-5000 GCA_033310375.1 Conus canariensis | reverse complement strand
AATACTTCAAAGTCCCCCAGTGATGCCAGAGCCATTTTCATAGGGAAAAGGACTTTTAAAATGCATTGGTGCTATCACACAACATTAAGCAAAGGGCGTGAGATATTTACAAATTCATCAAAATCACAGCTGGATTTAAGCAAAAACTGTTTACTGTATCAAACTGCAATTGCTTTGCTTTGGGCTGGTGCAGAAAAAAAAATTTACGCTAAATTGACCTCAGCCATTGTTGTATGGAGCGTGGCTTTGCCCCATTGTTTCACCGATCATTTTGCGGGAGGGGATCACAAATTATCACATCAATTTCACTGTTGATTGGATCAAGCCAGGTGACTTTAATTATAATGATAGCATGCAAATGCAGAAGAAAATGGCCACCAAATTAGGTTTTAGGAGAGTCAGAATGGGCGACGTGGGATTAATAAAACCAAAGAGATGTGCACGGGAGGAGCAGATGGAGAAACAAGAAATATTTCAGAATCAACGGTTTCGAGTCATGATTTGGTGGAATAAACATATTTTCAAAATGTCATCTTCAGTAATCAACATTGGTGTGTGTGCGTGGGTTTGTGTGTGTGTGTGTGTGTGTGTGTGTGTGTGTGTGTGTGTGTGTGCGTGCGTGCGTGCGTGCGTGCGTGCGTGCGTGCGTGCGTGCGTGCGTGCGTGTGTGTGTGTGTGTGTGTGTGTGTGTGTGTGTGTGTGTGTGTGTGTGTGTGTTCGTGCTTGTGTCGAGTGGAACGAGGAATAGCAACCAAGGACTGGAAATGTGAAACATGATCACATTGTTCTGTGAGACCTGAACATGGTAGAACCAACATAGACGCTTGAGCAAGAGTCTATATGCCGGAGCAAAGTAAAGGAGTTGTAACCAATCCATTCTTTCTTATCATCCCTCAAGACAGTCTTGGTGATTTCTACCTTCTTTCGTACGGTGCATTGTACGGCTGTCTTGTTTTAGGAGCCTGCACTGGATTACCATTGAGATCAAACTTGCAGCACACATGCAACGTGCGATGGCAATAAAGGAACAATCAGAACCCCAAGCAAGAGTCAATACGGAAGGTCGGAAAATGCCGTGTTTGTTTGACAATTAGAGGATGTTGAGATTACATTCATGACTTCCAGACAACACGCCTCCATTTATTGCAATTCTATGGGGACCTCCAAACACGCCTCCATTTATTGCAGTTCTACGGGGACCTCCAAACACGCCTCCATTTATTGCAATTCTCTGGGGACCTCCAAACACGCCTCCATTTATTGCAGTTCTATGGGGACCTCCAAACATACCCCCATTTATTGCAGTTCTACGGGGACCTCCAAACACGCCTCCATTTATTGCAGTTCTATGGGGACCTCCAAACACTCCCCCATTTATTGCAGTTCTATGGGGACCTCCAAACACGCTCCCATTTATTGCAGTTCTATGGGGAATTCCAAACACCTTTCCATTTATTGCAGTTCTATGGGGACCTCCAAACACGCCTCCATTTACTTCAGTTCTATGGGGACCTCCAGATACTCCTCCATTTATTGCAGTTCTACGGGGACCTCCAAACACGCCCTCATTTATTGCAGTTCTGTGGAGACCTCTAGACACGCCTCCATTTATTGCAGTTCTATGGGGACCTCCAAACACGCCTCCATTTATTGCAGTTCTATGGGACTCCAAACACGCCTCCATTTATTGCAGTTCTATGGGGACCTCCAAACACGCCTCCATTTATTACACTTCTATGGGGACTCCAAACAAGCCTCCATTTATTGCAGTTCTATGGGGACTCCAACCACGCCTCCATTTACTTCAGTTCTATGGGGACCTCCAGACGCATCCATTTATTGCAGTTCTATGGGGATATCCAGAAACTTTCATTTATTGCAGTTCTATGGGGACCTCCAAACACGCCTCCATTTATTGCAGTTCTATGGGAACCTCCAAACACGCCTCCATTTATTACAGTTCTATGGGGACCTCCAGACACGCCTCCATTTATTGCAGTTCTATGTGGACCTCCAAACAAGTCTGCATTTATTGCAGTTCTATGGGGACCCCCAGAAGCCTCCATTTATTGCAGTTCTATGGGGACTCCAGACACGCCTCCATTTATTGCAGTTCTACAGAGACCTCCAAACACGTCTCCATTTATTGAAGTTCTATGGGGACCTCCAGAAGCCTCCATTTATTGCAGTTCTATGGGGACCTCCAGACACGCCTCTATTTATTGCAGTTCTATGGGGACCTCCAGACGCCTCCATCTATTGCAGTTCTATGGGGACCTCCAAACAAAATTCCATTTATTTCAGTTCTATGGGGACCTCCAGAAGCCTCCATTTATTGCCGTTCTATGGGGACCTCCAAACACGCCTCCATTTACTGCTGTTATATAGGAACCTCCAAACGCGCCTCCATTTATTCCAGATCTATGGGGACCTCCAAACACGTTTCCATTTATTGCAGTTCTAAGGGGATCTCCAGAAGCCTCCATTTATTACAGTTTTATGGGGACCTCAAGAAGCCTCCATGTATTGCAGTTCTATGTGGACCTCCAGACACGCCTCCATTTATTACAGTTGTATGGGGATCTCCAGACACGCCTCCATTCATTGCAGTTCTATGGGGACCTCCAAACACGCCTTCAATTATTGCTGTTCTACGGGGACCTCCAAACACGCCTCCATTTATTGCAGTTCTATGGGGACCTCCCAACAGGTTTCCATTTATTGCAGTTCTATGGGGACCTCCAAGCACGCCTCCATTTATTGCAATTCTATGGGAACCTCCAGAAGACTCCATTTATTGCAGTTCTATGGGGACCTCTAGACACGCCTCCTGTTATTGCATTTTTATGGGGACCTCCAAACACGCCTCCATTTATTGCAGTTCTATGGGGAACTCCAGACACACCTCCATTTATTGCAGTTCTATGGGGACCTCCAGAAGCCTCCATTTATTGCAAATCTATGGGGACCTCCAAACACGCCTCCACTTATTGCAGTTGTATGGGGACCTCCAAACACGCCTCCATTTATTCCAGTTCTATGGTGACCTCCAAACACGCCTCCATTTATTGCAGTTCTTTGGGGACCTCCAAACGCCTCCATTTATTGCAGTTCTATGGGGACTTCCAAACACGCCTCCATTTATTGCAGTTCTATGGGGACCTCCAACCACGCCTCCATTTATTGCAGTTCTATGGTGACCTCCAAACACGCCTCCATTTACTGCAATTCTATGGGAACCTCCAGAAGTCTCCATTTATTGCAGTTCTATGGGGACCTCCAAACACGCCTCCATTTATTGCAGTTCTATGGGGACCTCCAAACACGCCTCCATTTGTTGCAGTTCTATGGGGGCCTCCAAACACGCCTCCATTTATTGCAGTTCTATGGGGACCTCCAGACACGCCTCCATCTATTGCAGTTCTATGGGGACCTCTAGACACGACTCCATTTATTGCAGTTCTATGGTAACCTCCAGAAGCCTCCATTTGTTGCAGTTCTATGGGGACCTCCAAACACGACTCCCTTTATTGCAGTTCTATGGGGACCTCCAGACACGCCTCCATTTATTGCAGTTCTATGGGGACCTCCAGACACGACTCCATTTATTGCAGTTCTATGGGGACCTCCACACACGCCTCCATTTATTGCAGTTCTATGGTGACCTCCAGAAGTCTCCATTTATTGCTGTTCTATGGGGACCTCCAGACACGCCTCCATTTATTGCAGCTCTATGGGGACCTCCAGATACTCCTCCATTTATTGCAGTTCTATGGGGACCTCCAGAAGCCTCCATTTATTGCAGTTCTATGGGGACCTCCAAGCACGCCTCCATTTATTGCAGCTCTATGGGGACCTCCAGATACTCCTCCATTTATTGCAGTTCTATGGGGACCTCCAGAAGCCTCCATTTATTGCAGTTCTATGGGGACCTCCAAGCACGCCTCCATTTATTGCAGTTCTATGGGGACTCCAAACACGTTTCCATTTATTGCATTTCTATGGGGACCTCCAAGCACGCCTCCATTTACTGCAGTTCTATGGGCACCTCCAGACGCATCCATTTATTGCAGTTTTATGGGGACCTCCAAACACGCCTCCATTTGCTGCAGTTCTATTTGGACCTCTAAACACGCCTCCATTTATTGCTGTTCTATGGGACCTCCAGAAGCTTCCATTTATTGCAGTTCTATGGGGACCTCGAGACACGCCTCCTTTTATTGCAGTTCTATGGGGACCTCCAAACACGACTCTATTTGTTGCAGTTCTATGGGGACCTCCAGAAGCCTCCATTTATTGCAGTTCTATGGGGACCTCCAGACAGGCCTCCATTTGCTGCAGTTCTATGGTGACCTCCAAACACGCCTCCATTTATTGCAGTTCTATGGGGATCTCCAAACACGTTTCCATTTATTGCAATTCTATGGGGACCTCCAAACACGCCTCCATTTATTACAGTTCTATGGGGACCTCCAAACACGCCTCCATTTACTGCAGTTCTATGGGGACCTCCTAACACGCCTCCATTTATTGCAATTCTATGGGGACCTCCAAACACGCCTCCATTTACTACAGTTCTATGGGGACCTCCAAACACGCCTCCATTTATTGCAGTTCTACGGGGACCTCCAAACATGCCTCCATTTACTACAGTTCTATGGGGACCTCCAAACACGCCTCCATTTATTGCAATTCTACGGGGACCTCCAGACACGCCTCCATTTATTGCAGTTCTATGGGGACCTCCAGACACTCTCCCATTTATTGCAGTTCTGCGGGGACCACCAAACACGCCTCTATTTATTGCAGTTCTATGGGGACCATCAAACACGCCTCTGTTTATTGCAGTTTATTGGGATCTCCAGAAGCCTCCATTTATTGCAGTTCTATGGGGACCTCCAGAAGCTGACAAAACACAAAGTCCGTTCATCTCTCAGGTCGGCCTTCAAATTCTTGCTTTGTTTTTCTCTTCTTTAACACGCCGATACTATGCGGATGGG
>JAMYXO010003153.1:15000-17500 GCA_033310375.1 Conus canariensis | reverse complement strand
GATCATGAATGTAGACGAGCGCGACGTGAAGTACGAAGCTTGCTGAGAAGGTTTAGAAAAACGTTAGATGTAAAGATTAGAAAAAGACTTTGCATTGCGAGACGTGAATATAAAAATCTAAATAGAAGAAAACAAAAAGATCGTAACGATTCGTTAGTAAATGAATTGGTAAATTCTGTAAAAAGTCAAAAGGATTTCTGGGACACAGTACACAAGATTTCGAAAAGGAAATCCCAGCCTTCAAATGATATATCTGTAAATGAATGGTTTGATCATTTCAAAACTGTCTTAGAAAAAGACGAAACAGAGATAACTGAAGGTATCTCCATTGAAGACAATGATGAGAATGTAATTGATAGGCCAATAACTAAAGAAGAAGTTTTACATGCCATTAGAAAACTCAAGAACGGTAAGTCTGCTGGACCGGATGGACTTATAAGTGAGTTTTTCAAAAATTCCGGTGAGTTTGTTGTTAATTTCCTCGTAACATTATTTAACCATTTATTTGAAAATGGAATTTATCCGAAAAACTGGACAGAATCCATAATTATTCCTTTATTTAAGAAAGGTAATGTTAATGACGTAAACAACTATAGAGGTATCTCTTTATGTGACGTAAGTAGTAAGTTATATAGTTCAATTATTAATAACAGATTACTAGAATGGATTAGCCAGAATGATATTACAGGTGAGCACCAGGCCGGATTTAAGAAGGGATATTCAACGATTGACCATATTTTTACTTTAGTTGCTGCTATCCAAAAACAATTTGCCTATAACAAAAAATTGTATGTTGCCTTTGTGGATTTTGAAAAGGCATTTGACTCTATTTCTAGAAAGTTGTTGTGGCCAGTTTTGATCAAGAACGGAATCAAGGGTAAGTTGTATCGCTGTGTTAAAAGTATGTATGAAGAAGTAAAGGCAAGAGTAAGATCTGGGGCATCATTGTCTGATGCGTTAAAATGTACACGTGGGGTTAAGCAAGGAGATGTTTGTAGTCCCGTTTTGTTTTCACTATTTATAAATGAACTGGCTTTGGAAATAATTGAGAATGGTCTTCATGGAGTTACGTTCGATTTCATAGAACTGTTTATTCTACTTTTTGCTGATGACATTATTTTATTGTCTATAGGCAGTTGAATAGCTTATATAATGCTGCAAGTAAATTAGAACTAAAAGTAAACATGGACAAAAGTAATATTATTGTTTTTCGTAAGGGTGGATATTTGTCAGCGAGTGAGAAATGGAACTATGGAAATGAGAAAGTTCAGGTAGTAAATGCATATAAGTATCTTGGAATATATTTCTCAACAAGACTTAGTTTCAGTTTTGCATGTCAAAATATAGCTAACAAAGGAAAGAAAGCACTTATTCTCTTATTTCACATTCTGTATAAACTAGATTGCAATGCTTTCAGCGTGTTTAGTAAACTATTTGACTCTCAGATCCAGCCAGTGTTACAGTACGGTGCGGAAATATGGGCTTTTGAGAAAACTACGGAAATAGAAAAAGTACGTTTGTTTGCATTGAAACGCTTCCTTAATGTCGACATTCGAACGCCAAATGACCTTGTTTATGGCGAACTAGGTAGATACCCTATTTGCCTCAATTCATATGTGAAATGTATCAAATACTGGCTGAAACTGACAAGAATGAATGAAGACAGATTGCCTTTTAAAGCGTACAAAATGTTATTTAAGTTAGATGCCAATGGTAAGAAGACATGGGTTACAAATGTCCGCCACTGTTTAAATTCTTATGGATTTTCATTTGTTTGGGATAATCAGGGTGTTCAAAATATATCAGGTTTTCTAACATCTTTTAAGCAAAGAATCATTGATTGTAGATGGCAGGACTGGCATGATCACATATATACTAGCGATAGATTTTCTTGGTACAGGTTGTTTAAAACCACTCATTTGAAAGAACCTTATATTGAATTGAAAATGAATAGATACATTAAGAGCGCATTGACCAAGTTTCGATTTGGTGTGTCTGGTATTGCTTGTCATTGTTTTAGATATAATGTCAGAAATGAAAATATGCTTACCTGCCGTCTATGTAACATCGGTAAAGAAGATGAAGTACACTTTTTATTCTGCTGCCCTGCCCTGAGTGATCTTAGGGTAAAATTTATCCAGCCAAAATACTACAAGGTTCCATGTATTTTTAAATTAACTTTGCTAATGTCAACTAGGAATGAGACCACATTAAAAGATTTAACTATGTACATTTACCAAGCTCTCAACAGGCTGCAAATCGTGAGCTCGTAGAATGGTATTTTTCAATATATTTCAAGAAAAATGTTATTAGGTTATTGATTATTGTATTCGTTGAGGTCATTGGATTCTTTTTATTGTTTAGTTCAGTTTATGTGCATCCCCCTTCAGAATGGGGCCTAGGCCTTTATCTGAATAAAATTTTGAGTCTTGAGTCTTGAGTCTCTCTCTGTCTCTCTCTCATTTCCGTTAGTTACAGCTCCAAAGTTAACTATCGGTGA
>JAMYXO010003153.1:0-5000 GCA_033310375.1 Conus canariensis | reverse complement strand
CTGTCCAATGTCACTGTGTGACGTGACAGATCTTGTTTTTATTACTATCCTGTCCAATGTCACTGTGTGACGTGACAGATCTTGTTTTTATTACTATCCTGTCCAATGTCACTGTGTGACGTGACAGATCTTGTTTCCATGACTATCCTGTCCAATGTCACTGTCTGACGTGACAGATCTTGTTTTTATTACTATCCTGTCCAATGTCACTGTGTGACGTGGCAGATCTTGTTTTTATTACTATCCTGTCCAATGTCACTGTGTGACGTGACAGATCTTGTTTTTATTACTATCCTGTCCAATGTCACTGTGTGACGTGACAGATCTTGTTTTTATTACTATCCTGTCCAATGTCACTGTGTGACGTGACAGATCTTGTTTCCTTGACTATCCTGTCCAATGTCACTGTCTGACGTGACAGATCTTGTTTCCATGACTATCCTGTCCAATGTCACTGTGTGACGTGACAGATCTTGTTTTTATTACTATCCTGTCCAATGTCACTGTGTGACGTGACAGATCTTGTTTTTATTACTATCCTGTCCAATGTCACTGTGTGACGTGACAGATCTTGTTTTTATTACTATCCTGTCCAATGTCACTGTCTGACGTGACAGATCTTGTTTTTATTACTATCCTGTCCAATGTCACTGTGTGACGTGACAGATCTTGTTTTTATTACTATCCTGTCCAATGTCACTGTGTGACGTGACAGATCTTGTTTTTATTACTATCCTGTCCAATGTCACTGTGTGACGTGACAGATCTTGTTTTTATTACTATCCTGTCCAATGTCACTGTGTGACGTGACAGATCTTGTTTTTATTACTATCCTGTCCAATGTCACTGTGTGACGTGACAGATCTTGTTTCCATGACTATCCTGTCCAATGTCACTGTGTGACGTGACAGATCTTGTTTCCATGACTATCCTGTCCAATGTCACTGTGTGACGTGACAGATCTTGTTTTTATTACTATCCTGTCCAATGTCACTGTGTGACGTGACAGATCTTGTTTTTATTACTATCCTGTCCAATGTTACTGTGTGACGTGACAGATCTTGTTTTTATTACTATCCTGTCCAATGTCACTATGTGACGTGACAGATCTTGTTTTTATTACTATCCTGTCCAATGTCACTGTCTGACGTGACAGATCTTCTTTTCATTACTGTCCTGTCTGACGTGACTTATCAGAGTAGAGTTCAAATGGAAAGTGTTTGGGCTTAGGGATCAGACCAATCAGTCAGTCCCCTGACGGCTGGGGTTGTTGGGGGGACGTGATGAGGCAGCCGCCGTTTCTCTCCAGGCTCTTCTGTTGGTGACTGTCGTGAGGAGATCTGGCATGGTCATTTTGGTCCAGTCCTATATATTGTCGGACCAGCTCTTTCTCTGCCGTCATCGTCTGCGCAGACGAGGATCAGACCAATGGGAGTCACCAAATCCTTTCAATGTGTGTTTTTTAGATCAGCTTTTCTCACAAAAAATGATACCTAATACCAGGATATGGGTCGTTGGATGTTTACTTTTCCGTTCTGGCGTATGCGTATGGTCTATTCTCTTCTCTCTCTCTCTCTCTCTCTCTCTCTCTCTCTCTCTCTCTCTCTCTCTCTCTCTCTCTCTCTCAGCGGCAGCCACAGCTGCAGAAACAGCAGGAAATGTAGTAGTAGTAGTAGTTATAGTAGTAGTAGTCGTAGTAGTAGTGGTAGTAGTAGTAGACGACATTGTAATTTTGTTCTTGTTGGGATAGTTTTATAAGGAGACATATTGTCAATCTTTCCGAAGATTATATTGACCTTGTTTTACAGCAAGAAGAAGAAGAAGAAGAAGAAGAAGAAGAAGAAGAAGAAGAAGAAGAAGAAGAAGAAGAAGAAGAAGAAGAAGAGGAACATTTATCTTTCTGTTACAATTCACTTTTATTATCTGAGATATTTCCAAGCCTCAAGAGCCCATGCGTGTACAAGTTACGATTTTTAGGTTCAGAAGAAAAATAAGTACGTGAAAAGTTTTCTTTCTCACCCATCTGTTCCTTTTTTAAGATCTGGCAAACTAGGAATCCCTAGAGTCTGTACGGCTGCTGGTCCTTGCATTCCAAAGAAAGTGATAAATCCCAGGAGTGTCTGTCTACTTGACATAAGGCATGTTCTGAGTCTTCTTTTTGTCTCCCCCTTCCCATGCCATTTCACACACACACACACACACACACACACACACACACACACACACACACACACACACACACACACACACTTATTTCAGCTCCATGTTCTCTCCCCTACCCCATCTCTTTATATTTATCGATCTTTCATTAAAGTGTCACAGCTTCTTGGGTGAACAATACAGGCTTCAGATGTATGTTGTTTATGTGTCTGAAATCACTCATAAGCATTGCATTCCATTTATTTCCACTTTTATTTTAGTTCCCCTGCTCCCTCCTCTCGTCTCCTCTCCACTCCTGTTTCCCCCATCTCTGTTGACAAGACCTTTACATCCTTCAAGTCAGCTGGGACCTATTGGGGAAGTCCAGGCCATGCGTTAGCACAGTGTTGTTCCACAGACGAACAGACATTCCCTTGACCCGTGGTATTGTGCGCGGCAATAAACGCTGAATTGTTCCTCTAGACTGTGAAAATGCAAAATCGACAGTCTGTCATGATGATGTTTGTGGATTTTTGACAACGTTGAAACCTTTACCTTTACCTACCCCTTGAAATCGTCTGTTGTCGTTGGGACACCCCTAATGAATGATCCGGCCACCATTTGTCTTCCTCTATTGTGGCTTCCTCTGACTGTTCCTTGCAGCACTGTCTTTGCAAGGCCTGCTGAACGGGACACACGTCCGTACCACTTCATTTTCCGCTTTTTGACGACTGTGAGTAGGTCTTCATGGGGTCCAATTGCCTGTTGAATTATTCTGCGGACTTCTTCATTTGTCACGTGGTCTGTGTAATGGATGCCCAAGATCTTTCTGTAGCATCTCATTTCAGTTGCCAGAATTTTGTAGCTCTGCTGTGAGTGTCCAAGTTTCACATGCATACAGAAAAACTGAGAGGGCAAGGGAGCGCATTAGGTGGATCTTGGAGCGAAGACTGAGGTTTTTGTATCTCCATATAGTTTTTAGTTTTGCCACTACAGCTGCTGTTTGTGCAATCCTTGCCACAATCTCAGGCCTTGAGCCTTCATCAGATATGATGGATCCGAGGTATTTGAAGGCCTTACGGTTTCCAAGTTTGTTCCGCTGACTTTGATCTCTGCCTTAATGCCTTTGGTACTGTTGGTCATGAGCTTGGTCTTTTCGGCGCTGATTTCCATGCCGTATGCGGTAGCTGCTTTGTCAAGATAACGGTGCAAGGACCGGATGAAAAAAGCATGTGTTTGCTTATCTGTTACCCTTGGATATCATCACCATCATCATCATCATCATCATCATCATCATCATCATCATCTCTCTCTCTCTCTCTCCCTCTCTCTCTCTCTCTCCCCCCCCCCCTCCCTCTCTCTCTCTCCCTCTCTCTCTCCTTAGCCAACAACTCTGAGGTCCACCACTGGTGAACGCTTGTGTATTCGACCAAGCTTACCCCCCCCCCTCCCCAATTTTCGTCATCTACGTTGATGTCTAATCATGACTGCAACATTTTTAATGAATGAGTTTACGCACACGACCTCGCTTTCAGACCTCATCTTACAGAATGGAAGGGACTGTAGTTTGTGTAGATGTACGAGGAGGACATTCATTCCGCCTGAAACTCTCGAAATAGAATCGAATCCCAACCCTTGGAACAAGAGTCCGTCTGACGCCTTACTCAGCAGACCAGCCAGGTCCCTACATGTGGAGATAATTTCGGTTCATGGAACAATTATCGCCTTGATAAGATTACTAGAGTTTGGGGCATGTACGGGTGGAAGTTGGGAGGGAATGGGGAGGGGGTGAGCCATATCACGTTCAATGAGCTCTCAATGACATTACTCCAGAGCCCTATACCCCCCCCCCCCCCCCCTCTTTCCACCTCCTCCTGTCTGCCTTCATCCAACGTATCAATGCTTCTTGCAATCCAATTCAATTGGAGATTCCAGTCGTCTGTTCGGACATTGGAGATTCCCATCGTCTGTTTGGACATGGGAGATTCACATCGTGTGTTTGGACATTGGAGATTCCCATCGTCTGTTCGGACATGGGAGATTCCCATCGTCTGTTTGGACATGGGAGATTCACATCGTCTGTTTGGAAATTAGAGATTCCCATCGTCTGTTTGGACATGGGAGATTCCATTCGTCTGTTTGGACATGGGAGATTCCATTCGTCTGTTTGGACATGGGAGATTCACATCGTTTGTTTGGACATGGGAGATTCCCATCGTCTGTTTGGACATTGGAGGTTCCATTCGTCTGTTTGGACATTGGAGATTCCAGTCGTCTGTTTGGACATGGGAGATTCCAGTCGTCTGTTTGGACATGGGAGATTCCATTCATCTGTTTGGACATGGGAGATTCCAGTCGTCTGTTCGGACATGGGAGATTCCAGTCGTCTGTTTGGACATGGGAGATTCCAGTCGTCTGTTCGGACATGGGAGATTCACATCGTCTGTTCGGACATGGGAGATTCCATTCGTCTGTTTGGACATGGGAGATTCACATCGTCTGTTCGGACATGGGAGATTCCAGTCGTCTGTTTGGACATGGGAGATTCCATTCATCTGATTGGACATGGGAGATACCCATCGTCTGTTTGGACATTGGAGATTCCCATCGTCTGTTCGGACATTGGAGATTCCAGTCGTCTGTTCGGACATTGGAGATTTTAGTCGTCTGTTTGGACATTGGAGATTCCAATCGTCTGTTTGGACATTGCAGATTCCAGTCGTCTGTTCGGACATTGGAGATTCCAGTCGTCTGTTTGGACATTGGAGATTCCAGTCGTCTGTTCGGACATTGGAGATTCCAGTCGTCTGTTTGGATAAATCGAACCCTTGGAATTGTTCGGGCTGCAACAACGTTTGTCT
>JAMYXO010003152.1:7500-21051 GCA_033310375.1 Conus canariensis | reverse complement strand
TTTTAAAAATGTTTTATGTTCAGCGCTGCCTTATGATGGGTTCTGACCAAAAAACCTCCTACGAGTTCCTGTTTAAATTTTTGTCCTTTGTGGTATAAGCCAGAAGTCTACTCATTGCTCTAATTTAAATACATAATGGCTTTTTAACCACTTCAAACAGAATCAAGTCTACATGATTCTCAGTGAATGGGCCAAAAGTAGGGGCTTCGGGAAAACCCTTAGAGGGACTGATTGCCCTACTGAATTCCAGGTGTATACGTTAAGTTTATTGGACTGTTTTGTTCTTAAACTGAGATATGCTTTTATACTCAGGGAAAAAGGTTATGTTTATTTAAGTTCAGCTCTTTTATATATGCCATAATTGGAAACTCTTTTGCATTATTTTTAACTGAATGAAAGTGTGCCCAAAAAACACCCACATGAAACACTATTGTCAGAATTTTGTAGTTTAAGCTGCTCGTTTTAACCTAACTCTTTGGGGAGGGATGTAAGAATTGCCAACTAAGGAGAGTTTTTGGGACTTTTTTAGTTGTTTTCAAGGATTGTTCCTTAGAAAACCCGGGGAGCCGGGCAATTTTGCTTCTTCATTGTTTTGGTTTTAAACTGTGTAAGCATGTAATAGCCCAGTCAAAAAATTAAAGTCGTGATAGCTGTTACTTTTTTCGTTAGTTGAAACCCAGACAGTATACTAAAATCATCGGGGGTTATTATTAAAATTGAATGGCCAAAAAACACTTTTACTGGCGGGTCAATTTAAGCTTTTGGGATTTTGAAATGGCATGTGTTACGCTTTTCCTAAAAACTTTTTGGGGGGTTTAATGAGTCCATTCTGTACTCTTTTTCAATTCCCCCACCGGTTTTGGCATCCACCCCTTTTGTGATCGTCTTTTTAAAGATCAAATAAAAGGTATACAAAAAAATAAATACTAAAATTTAGCTAATATTTACTAATTTGAGGTAATACAAAAAAATAAATACTAAAATTTAGTTAAATTGAATAGCTGCTCCTTCAGAGTTAGTAAAAATAGACAATTCGGCGTCATCAGGAGCATAATATTAACTAAAATTGCAATACACTTTATAACTGGATTGGGCCAAGAATCTGGCATTTTACTGATTACGTTAGTATTACACTTTCACGAATATCTGCGTGCTCAAAAAGATCCGCAATTAATTCGTCAAACTTGTTTCTTAACTCTTCTTCATTAGCCCCCTGCTCCATCATTAACTCTAGGGCGCAACATATATTTTTAAGCTCTGTAACTACTTTGGTCGTCATTTTTAAGATCAAATATATAAGTAATACAATAATTAAATCAGGGCTCGTTTTTGGGTTTGCAAGGTTCTGCTTTGCAATGTTCTTTCTGATTGCCTCAGCGTCTACCTGTTGTGAAGTAAAAGTCTTTCTCCATTTCTTTTGGAGGTCGATTTTTTTGTCGTCTGTAATCATCACCGTCAGCCATGGCTCGTTTAAATTCTTCGTCTGTTACTTTTCCATCCAGTAATGTATTGCTAATAATCAGCCTTAATGAATGAAGTTTTGCTGTTGCTAGGGCTACAATGGCGGTGTGCTTTTGTAATTTGGGCGTTAGCTTCTTTAAAACAGCACTTACAATCGTGGACATGGCAACTAACCCAAACAACACTCCAAAAGCTATGGATATCGGTGTCCCAACTCCAGTAGCTAAAAGAGCAACACTAGACCCAGTGCTTAAGCCGGATACAACCGATGAGCCGGTGATTATATAAGAAAGGACATTTAAAGCTTTAGCATATTTCTTTCTAGTAACCCTATACTTATTTAAGTCACTTTCTATTTCTTCTTCAAGCTCAGTCTGTGCTTTAATCTAATACTGCCGGCCGTCCTCCATTTTAAAAACAAGATTATTTTTTTTTAATCTTGTACAATATCTTCTTATTAACCCTTCTGGCGCACTTCATCAATAGAGTAAAACGCAATAAAAATCAACATACTTAATAAAAATAAAATCAAGCACTGTTAGTTTAGCATTATCAACCATCACAGTAACTTTCTCAGAAGATACAGAAGTGTTTATTTGATCCTCGTTTTTTAGTAATAACAATAAACAAGCCTAAGAGGGCCGCCCAAGTTTTCAGACTTTATTTGTACACCCTGATTAACGTTATGCTCTGGCAAACTAGGATCAGACTCCCTTGGAGTAATAAATAAGCGAAAAAGCATCGTCATTTTTTTTAGGCAGTGATTCTAGTTTTGGGTTAAATTCTAAGCCAACGGTGTCACCCCCCCACTTCAGCTAAGGACTTCTTTCTCCGCAGCATATATACAGAGCCCTGCTTAGTTATTTCAATCTGCTTTTTCTGTTGTAATCCTGGGACTAGGCTAGCAAGAAGGCGTCCTTCATTCAAAGCTTTTCTAAAATTGTATTTCTTATCAAAGTATACATGGGGGCTTCGTAGTTCAAACTTTAAATCCAGTTAATGTCAGGAAGCAACGCCCAGGCATTCTCTCGTTTATGAAGTTTGTATTCGTGTTTGCCAAAATCGTTTGCCCTTAGAATTTCTTATCTCTTCTAGGACAGGATACTGCTGTCGTTTTTTATCTTCAATTTCTGTTCGTTTGTAAACCCCATCGTCGGTGTACTCAAATCCATAAACATTTCCCGCCACTCCTATTAGATCAAAGTCAGTTGTATCTGCTAGATCTTTTAGCTCTACTGCAACGCATTTAGGAGCTAACTCTGCTTTTGATTCTGGCCCTCGAGACATTTTTTTAATATAAACAATTTATTATTAAACAACCTGTAATAAATAATCTGTAATAAACAATTTATTATAAACAATCTATAATAAACAATCTATAATAAGCAAACGTATTGAACTGGGGGGTCAGTCCGTAAGCATAGTTTAGTGTGCTTAGATTTTTCTAGCTGCTCTTTTATTTTTTTTAGTTCATCCTTGTCCCTGATTATATAGTTTTCACTTAAACATTCTTCAAAACTGTCCTTGTCCTTAGTATAGAATAAGATGACTGATTTTAACTGCGATCTAAAGTCTTTTAAGACAGCATTGTATTTCTGAGTTAAGAGCCAAACAGAAACTAATGCGTGGCGACCACTGAAGGCTAGCTTTGACAGAGTCCTTCTTTTTTTAACAATGTCTTGTTCGGCTGAACAGTCATCAATAATAAACAGCGTTTCGGTTCCCTCAAATAGCCTATAGTAATGTTCTAAACAGTCACTTAGCTTGTCAGTAGGGTCAACTAAAAATATATTCTCGTCTGTCCAAACAAACTGCCTTTCTTTGTAAGACTTGTTGTGCTTAATGGTTGTGCAGAATATAACAAGTACTCGTAATGAAATCTGTAGACTGTTTGTAACAAATCAAGCACGAAGACAGGTTTTCCCACACCCAGTAATCCCACAAATAAGCGAACAGTGCGGGTCTTTAGGTAAAAAGTTCAAACTATCCATCTGTTTTAATAGGCTTTTCTTTCAGTCTATTTTCTTCAATGTTCAGCTGGGCGTCATTAAACCACAAAAACGTGCATTTGTATCTGCCATTCTCCTCCTCTTCCTTATTAATCTGTATGAGTATGCCATCTGACCCTACTCTTCTTCCACTCCCGTGCAGTCTGTTGTCATACGTGGATCTAAAATCCAGCCATAGTCCATATTTGTCTGTTAGATAATCTTCAAGTCTTACATCGTGAAGGTGAAGTTTTTACACACATGATCGGCTGTGGGGCTTGTCTGTCTGCCTCCAGCAAACAATTTTCTTATTTCATCAAAGTGTTGGTCGGGCAAAAGTCCCGCCGAATACAGCTGAAAAGGCTTGCCATCTACTGTGCAAGACAGTTGCTCAATTTTTGGTTGTAAAACACCTCAGATTCTCTCTGAAAAGGAGCTGAGGGTTCAGTAAATAGCAAGAGAACCCCCTTTAGGGACCTTAAAGAATTGCTTATAGCTATTTCCCAGACGGTGTCTTGCTTGTTTTTATCGCTAGACTGTGGTGTAAAACTCTTTCAAAGTAAACAACCGCCCTACTTTTATACTGATTTAAGATTATTCTGGCCAGTTCGGGGTTAGTAACAACGTCAAAATTAAGAGAGATGTTACTGACAGTGTATCTGGCTGTTGGGTCACTGATAGAATAACAGATCCGCTGTCATTGAATGTCAGTTCGTAAGTAAGTTTGTCTCTTAGTGCGCCTTGGTAATATGGCTGATGGGTTTTTAACAGTTCAAAATCTAGAGGGATGCAAAATCTGTTCTTAAATGCTCGCGCTATTGCTGGTCTCCCTTGTCTTCCTTTGCATCTGCAGCATTAAGCCTGTGCTTAAGGCCGTTTGGGCTCTGGATTCCCTGAAAGATTTTGTCTTTCCTTTCTGTTCTAGGCAGCCACAGATCAGAATAGAGATTAAAAATGTCTGCGCTACTCAGTGAGAAGACTTCTCTACCCTCCAGTTTAATTACCATATTTTTAATGATGGCCCTGCCCAGGTTAGCAACGACAGTAGCATTAGGATCCGTCGACTCAATATCTATTTTGAATGACAGCCTGGCAGTGCCCGGCATTATAACATCGTCAGGCCCGAGATCACTAAATCTTACTGTTAACATTTCATTAGGCTCAATTGTTGATGGATTATTTACAACGCGCACAGTCTGTCTTATGCCTTTTATGCCGTGGGGCTCCTTCGCTTTTCTGAATAGATCAAGGTCGCAGCCGTATGGGTTCATTTTTTATAAAACAAAAAAGAATATAAATAAAAAATATGGATGAAGATTATGACCCGATTGATCCTATTGAAGAGGGAGAAGATGAAACAGAACTGGGTCCTTCATTGCAAGAAGAGCTTGAAGAAGCGGGTTCTTTACTCCCTAGACAACGTCAAGAACTATTGCAAGAAAGAATTCAATCATTCTATAAAAGCATAGGGCGAAAGCTACCGGGCGTACTAGATCCTAACGATTTTGAGGAAGTTGATGGGCATTTGTATATAAAAACTGGTGCAGGAGGCCGTGTAACAGCTACTTCAGCGCAAAACCCAAACAGGTTTTTAAAACTAAGCACAATTAGGCGAAAACTCCCTATTGCTAAGGCAGAACAATTAAACCTTTTAGAGCCTAGAGACGAAGTTGTTAGTCGTTTACAGAACTGGGGGCAAGAGTTGCCAACACAATCTGAAATACAAAACATTCCTCTTCAAGAATTAAATCGAACAGCAGATGAACTAATAACAGAAATTGAAACGAGTTTAATTGAGGAGACGGGTGTAAAAGAACTTGTCAATTCTCAATATTCTGATCGAGAGCGCAAGGCCCTTGATAAAGCTCTACAGACAATAAGGGGTGAACTAATGTACAACACAGCAAAACTTGGTGAGCTAGAAAGAGATATAGAAGAAGAAAAAATTAAACTGGCTGATGCAGACGATAACAATCTAGGACTAGAAGAAAAGGCTAGAATACAACAAAAATTACAGGAGTTAATGAACAAAAAGACAGAACTGTTAGGCGCAATTTCTATTAACAGAGGTCATCTAGAATCGCAAATAACCAGAATCAGAGAAGTTATAAACAAAATACTTCATGAAAACACTACGTTAGCAGAAAGAATAAGGATTCTGTTCAGAGAAGAGGGGATTACAGTAGTTAGCATATTAACGGCTGTTGGATTTGCTATCTCTACGCTCGTTTATGCTTTAACTGGCGGTGCACCAACAGGGCCAGTAACGCCTCCAACACCTCAGCCTGGTAAAAGTTGGATTAGAAAACAATTGCATCATCTAGCAAACTTATTAAAGAAGTTAGCGGCTAAAGCCCTTGATGCTCTGCCTGGCATAATTGGCAGTGTTGTTAGTTGGGTTTTGTCTACCATAGGCAAAGTGGCCGGTTATATGGCTGACCATCTGTGGACGTTAGGAGTGCTGGCTGCCGGTTTAATTTTTAGTGAAATAAAGTATGGCTAATCCAGTAAAAGTTAAAAACACAACAAAGGCTGTCTTTTCGCTAGTGTGTCTGTCGGGGTGAGGTACATCAACAGGCGGTGGACTGCTTTCTGGGCTGCTTATAACTGGCGGGGGGTCGCTTTCTGCAGGTTCTGGGCTAGATACTTTTTTTAAAATGGCTGGCGCGGGCCTTGTGTTTAAGCCTTGGTTGTGTCCTAAGTTTTGATCGTCTCCGGCTATGAGGATTTCATTATTGTAATTCTGTATCATGCCAATCTGTAGTCTAAGGTCAGAAGGCAGCATGTATAATCCATGGCAGACCTCCCAGAATGGAAGAGTCACCCAGAGATCATCAGCAAGAGTGGCATGAGACCAGACATAGTAGTCCACTCTAAGTCAACCAAGCAGCTGATCATGATTGAGCTCACGGTGCCATATGAGAACAGAATGGAGGCAGCTCAAATCTACAAGACTGAAAAGTATGCTGATCTGGCAAACAGCCTGAGGAGAGAAGGCTATCAGGTCAAAGTCCTCACTGCAGAAATTGGAGCTAGGGGGTTTGTAGGAACGTCTGCATACAGCCTCATGAAACAGCTCTCAGTTGCAGGGAAGGAAAAAACCAGAGCCCTGAAAGCAATGGCAGAAGCGGCAGAGAGGTGTTCAAGCTGGATCTGGTCAAGGAGGAACAAAAGTGAACTTCATAAGGCTTAATTTCCCTACAAATATCAGGTGTCCCTGTGGCTCAGTGGTTAAAGCGCGAGTCATTAAGTGGAAAATGAGCATGTCCAGAGGGTCATGGGTTCGAATCCCAGCCATGGCTCGTCCCAAGATGGGAAAAAAAGGGGCAGCAGAGGGACATCCGGAGTCATGAACCGGGTGTGGCCCAACCCCCCTAGAGTGTCAGGAGATAAGGGCCGAAACACTTGCTTGAAGGGGGTTTCTCTTCTGAGGACTCTCTGCTGCCACGCTCTCCACGAGTTTCTTTCTACTGATGCATGGGTAAACCATTGACTTCCGGGAATAGGCCGGAGGACGTCCGGGAAAGACCGGAGGACACTGGGAAAGACCAGAACCAAGGGCTCTGTGGGCTGGCTCCCCACTTTGCCTTAAACATGTGGCTACTAAAAATAAAAGGAAAAGATGCTCCCAGGATTCACCGAAAGGGGGAGAGAATGATGAATCCATCGGTGCTCAACCAATCATGACTGCAAATCCCAAACGGACTATGAACATGGACCAAATGGAATATCCATGTGTCTGTGGAAAGCGTTTCGCTACCACCCGTGGCATGAAGATCCACAGAACAAAGATGGGATGTGTGAAGACTCATCTGAATGAGCAGCAGCGCACTACATCAGCAGATAAGACGTCGGAAGACCAAGGCCAGGATTTAAACCACAGTGCCAAGGACATCCACGCTGTTGGTTCGGATGAGGAATTTGCACAGGCCCTCGATGCCAGGCGCCTGAAACTCAACCTGCCACGAGCAAACGAAACTGAAGATTGGGAGAAACTGGATGCAAAAATCGTCCAAAGACTCGATGCACTGATAGGGAAAAGCACCCTGGAACACAAACTAG
The DNA here is from genome assembly GCA_033310375.1 of Conus canariensis. Taxonomy (NCBI): domain Eukaryota; kingdom Metazoa; phylum Mollusca; class Gastropoda; order Neogastropoda; family Conidae; genus Conus; species Conus canariensis. Next base: position 13,540 of record JAMYXO010003152.1, on the reverse strand, counting down.
CCACATATGGGGACATTGTGTATGCCACATGTAGAGACGCCTATGGAGCAAAACTACCCAAAGAGAAAACACCTCCAAAGAAATCCAGACGCCAAGAAAAGATGGACAAGATCAGGGTCCAAAAGAAAAACCTCAAGATGCAAATGAAGACCGCACTGCCAGCTGAAAAACAAGGCTTGGAAAAACTGTGGAAAGACCTGAAAGAAAAACACAGTGCCCTCAGCAAAGCGGAATCTGCGAGGAAGAGGAAGAGCAAAAAGAAGAAGACACAAGAGCGCTTCTTCAGAGACCCCTTCCAGTTTGCCAGAACACTGTTTGAGCAGCCAAAATCTGGGACCCTAAGTGTGGACAAAGGAGTTCTTGAGCAGCATCTGAGGAAAACATACTCTGATCCACAGAGCAAAGCACCACTCGACATTCAAGGTCTGGTGTGGCCAACCAACCCTGAGGAACAGTTCAATGGCAAGCCTCCAACGTTGGCGGAAATCAAGAAGGTGGTCGACAAAGCCAGAGCCAAATCATCACCAGGGCCAAACGGAATACCTTACCAGCTTTACAAGAAATGTCCCAAGGTGCTGGAGTGGCTCACAAGGCTGCTGCGATCGGCTTGGAGAAACCAGAAGATCAGCGGCCAGTGGATGACGGCAGATGGTGTGTACATCCCCAAAGAGCAAAACTCAAGTGACATTTAGCCAGTTCAGGCCAATATCACTACTGAACGTCGAAGGGAAAATCTTCTTCTCTGTCATGGCAGCAAGGCTGACCAAGTACCTGATGGAAAACAAGTACTTGGATGTGTCAGTCCAGAAAGGTGGCATCCCAGGCGTGGCGGGCTGTGTAGAACACGCCACAATGATCTGGGACGCAATCCAAAAAGCAAAAACAGAAAAGAGAGACCTGGACGTAGTGTGGCTTGATCTGGCAAACGCATATGGATCTGTGCCCCATGAGATGATACAGTTGGCTCTTGAGATGTACCATGTGCCAAAGAACATCCGCGACATGCTCAAGAAGTACTTCAATGGCTTCTCAATGCGGTTCTCTACCAAGGAGTACACAACAGACTGGATCAACTTGGAAGTGGGTATTGCAATGGGCTGTGCAATTTCCCCAATACTGTTCGTGCTGGCAATGGAACTCATCTTGAAAGCAGCAACAAACAACGCGAGACAAACAGACCTTGGCGATGGATACAAGATGCCTCCTCTCAAGGCCTTCATGGATGACACTACAGTGATTTCATCCAGTGAAGACGAGACACGTCATGTGCTGGAGAGGCTGGACGACATAGTTGCCTCATCCAGAATGAAGTTCAAGCCAAAGAAATCACGGAGTCTCTCACTGAGGAAAGGAAAAGTGGCCGGATCTGTGGTCTTCAGTGTTGCCAACCAGGCCATTCCAACAGTCACAGAAGAACCAGTCAAGAGCCTTGGAAGATGGTATGATGATACGCTGAAAGACACACAAAGAGCAAAAGAAACCAAGCAGATGGCGGAGGAAGGCTTGGAGACCATTGACCAGTGTGGGCTCCCTGGCAAATACAGGGTCTGGTGTCTGCAGTTCATGCTGATACCAAAGCTGCTATGGCCTCTGATGATATACGACATCTGCACCAGCATAGTGGAGGCAATGGAAGCCAAAATCAACAAGTTCACAAGGAAATGGCTTGGTGTCCCACCCTGTCTGACTGACATAGCGCTGTACTGTCGCCAAGCAAAGCTGAAACTACCCCTGAAATCCATCCTGGAGGAATACAAAGCAGGGAAGATCAGACTTCAAAGCATGCTGGAGGACTCAGGAGACAAGGTGGTAGAAGCAATTAAGCCCCAGCTGAAGACAGGCAGAAAATGGAAAGTTCAAGAGGCGATGGATTCTGCAAAAGAAAGTCTCAAGATCAGAGAAATAACAGGACACACACAGACCAACAGACAGGGACTGGGGGTGACCAAAACTGAATGGTGGTCAAAGGCCAAAGGAAAAGCCAAAAGAGACATGATGATTCAGGAGATGAGAAAAGAAGAAGACCAAAAAAGACTCCAAAAAGCAGTCCAGCAGAGCCAGCAAGGGCAATGGACAACGTGGGAGAATGCACTCCAAAGAAGTCTCACTTGGAATGACATTTGGCACATGGCCCCTCTCAGGATCAGCTTCATTCTCAGATCTGCATATGACCTTCTGCCCTCAAATGCAAACCTGGTGAAGTGGGGGAAAACAGACGATCCTGCATGCCCCCTCTGCCATGAAAAACAAACAGTGGAGCATGTCCTAAGCTCATGTAAAGTAGCCCTGGCTCAAGGAAGGTACACATGGAGGCACAACCAAGTGCTCAAAGAAATTGTACAAGTAGTCTGGGCTAGTACCAACACCACAAAAGGGAAAATCAGGACTCCAAAAGCACCCGCAACATTCTTCACGGCAGGAGGCAGCAAATCATGGCCAAGAACAACAGTGCCACTCGAAACATGCAGGCAGAGTCTGCTGGATGGGGCAGATGACTGGGAGTGCACTGCAGACCTCCCAGAATGGAAGAGTCACCCAGAGATCATCAGCAAGAGTGGCATGAGACCAGACATAGTAGTCCACTCTAAGTCAACCAAGCAGCTGATCATGATTGAGCTCACGGTGCCATATGAGAACAGAATGGAGGCAGCTCAAATCTACAAGACTGAAAAGTATGCTGATCTGGCAAACAGCCTGAGGAGAGAAGGCTATCAGGTCAAAGTCCTCACTGCAGAAATTGGAGCTAGGGGGTTTGTAGGAACGTCTGCATACAGCCTCATGAAACAGCTCTCAGTTGCAGGGAAGGAAAAAACCAGAGCCCTGAAAGCAATGGCAGAAGCGGCAGAGAGGTGTTCAAGCTGGATCTGGTCAAGGAGGAACAAAAGTGAACTTCATAAGGCTTAATTTCCCTACAAATATCAGGTGTCCCTGTGGCTCAGTGGTTAAAGCGCGAGTCATTAAGTGGAAAATGAGCATGTCCAGAGGGTCATGGGTTCGAATCCCAGCCATGGCTCGTCCCAAGATGGGAAAAAAAGGGGCAGCAGAGGGACATCCGGAGTCATGAACCGGGTGTGGCCCAACCCCCCTAGAGTGTCAGGAGATAAGGGCCGAAACACTTGCTTGAAGGGGGTTTCTCTTCTGAGGACTCTCTGCTGCCACGCTCTCCACGAGTTTCTTTCTACATGGCCTACAACAAAGTCAACCTTTGACCGAGCATGTGCAAGAACGTTTTGGTACCTTTGTATGCTGGAAGGCAAATCAACAGCAGAGTTAATAGCATCTTCTAAATTGGCTAGAAATTGTTTTCTGGCGTCAAACCCTGTAGATTGATCCACTATGCTAGACTTGGTCTGTGCTTGCGCTCCTAATAGACACCAAACGTACGTACGTATGGAGTCATTAAGTCTTTGCACTCCTGGCATTGTTAGACCTTTACTTTCATCCAAGATAAATGTTGCCCAAGCATTGGGGTGTTTTTGTTCTATGGCCCCCAATCTAACTTGGGAGTTTGACTTAAAAGAGGTGTGGCCGGGCCAGTAGTCAAAATTATATTCTCTACGCTGACCCCACAAATACAATGTGCCCAACCCGTGATTGCGGTCTAACTTTTGTTTAAAGTTATTTGAAGGGTTAATGTTAAATTCGTTGCAGATTCTTTCATATGCATTATTGTCCATTGGGCTGAGAAATGGATTAAACGCGTTGTCATTGGGGAGGCGTACTTGTAGTTCAGTTAGTATGCGCCTATACTGATAATAAACATGAAAGTTATATACTGACCTTACTAAGAGGTTGGGGTGGTTTAAATGGTTTGTATATGAAACACCGCAGCCAGTGGTTGAGCAGTAAATGGCAAAATTTAACTGATTCTGGTAAAAACCCATAGGGTTGGATGACCATGCTGATGGCACTCTATCACTCTTTATTGGAGGATTTAAATATCTAGTTAGGGGGTTTACAAGTCTGACTAGAAAGTCATATGATTCATCCACTGCGATGGTTAGGTTACTAAAGTCCAAAGATTTGGGATCATAACCCCCCCCCCTACGTCGTAAGTAGCACTTTCATTATATTTAAAAGGTTCCATTTTTAAATAGATTTTTAAAAAAGGATTTAAAAAGGATGTTCCTTTATATAACCAAGCAAAGCACGCGTGTGTTCTTAAAGTATCCAATTGACAATAGGCGTGGTAATAATAGGGTTGCTCTTAGAGAAATTGGTTTTAAAGTTAAGTGGATTAATATATCTGAAAAAGCTAAGAATAACTGGGTGAATGTTAAGGGCGGGCAAGGTAATTTATTAAAGCAGTTAAAAATACCTGATGGTTACTACAACTTTTGTTCTTTAAAAGAAGTATTTAGCAATTTTGGCATTAAGTTAAAAATTAATGAGGCAAATCTTATAATTACTATGAATCTTCCAGAAGAAAGAAGGGAGTACGTTTTTCCTAGAAGCCTTGCACGAATTTTGGGCTTTCATACTAGTGATGAAACGTATAGCGTTAACACCCATAAGTACTTAGAAAGCGGCCTTTATGAGTATGCAAGTAGTAGACCATCCGATTTTCTAATTAACCCAAGGCTGTATGTTCATTTAAGCGAATTAAAAACAGATGCTAATTTGTTTAATGGTCAGCCATCTACGATTCTAAGAGTGTTGCCATCACTTGAAGCGGGGTTTTGCGATTATCAGTCATATACATTTGACAAAAACAGTCAATTTAAAAAATTAGTTGGTGAGGATATAAATTCGGTGTGTGTAAAAATAACTAACCAAGACGGAAAACCAGTTGTTTGTTCTGATTTGTTAGTAGTGCTCGAGATAGAAGATTTAATCAGAGAGAAAGTATAGATACTTGCCAGCAGTCTTACGCGCCATGAACAATGAAGAATTTAAGGCAACAGGCCTTAAGCCAGTGAACGCGATCAAATTAAAAAAAATTAGCATTACTGAAGACATTCAAGGTAATCAAAAACTCTTACCTTTTGGACTAAAAGTAAGATACTTGTATGCGCCAGGAGAAGCAGAAGGTGATGTTAGAATTAGAGCCACAGACCCTATATGGAGCGTAGACGTATATGAAGTTGAAAGAATTATGAAAACAACCCCTCCCGTGTATTATTTAAGAGAGACTCTTTCTTCTAGCGGTGCTACTACGTCTAAAAAGCCCGCCCCTAAAAGATCGTTTGTTCGCGAAGAGTTGCAAGTTGTCCCACCAAACACGGTGCCTGTTAGTTAATCAGAGAGAAAGATAAAATGTGCGGTTCTAGAGCAGGAAAATTATTTTGCCCGCAAACCCCCCTTTCGCGCGATTAGATTTGTTTAATTTTGTAGGGTTTTAGCTATTTTTTTTATTAAGAGAATTTGATTATGTGAAAAGGGGGGTTTGCGGGCGAAATAAGATTGCTGATCTAGAAGGAGGGTTTTATCTTTCTCTAAAGATGTGTGACAACAAATTACAAATCTTCTGCAGAAAAAAAAAGGGGACAATTTCCATTCATGTGAATAACGTGCCAGTCAATTTGGTTCATTTGTTCTGCATGTCGTCGAGAAGAGAGAGAGAGAGAGAGAGAGAGAGAGAGAGAGAGAGAGAGAGAGAGACAGACAGACAGACAGACAGACAGACAGAGATAGACAGAGAGAGAAAACAGAGACAGAGAAAGACAGAGAGAGACAGAGAGGTTGAGGAGAGAGGGAGAGAGAGGGGGGAACACACACACACACGCACACACACACACACACACACACACACACACACACACACACACACACACACACACACACACACGCACGCACGCACGCACGCACGCACGCACGCACGCACGCACGCACGCACGCACACACACACACACACACACACACACACACATAGAACACAAGTCGGCATAGATGATTCATAAAACGTTTGATACAAACATAGTTTAAAATGGCAGGAACGTGCATGGAAGTGTAGTGTAGTGTAGTGTAGTGTAGTGTAGTGTAGTGTAGTGTAGTGTAGTGTAGTGTAGTTTAGTGTAGTGTAGTGTAGTGTAGTGCAGTG
>JAMYXO010003151.1:0-21052 GCA_033310375.1 Conus canariensis | reverse complement strand
CCTTTGCCCCATCTAACTTTTTTTCTTTGTTATAGATGGAGTGACTCTTCTTTAATGTTTTACATGTTTGCTAGTTGTCTGTTATTTTTTTGTTTTTTGTTCCCTGTTTTTTTCTTTCTTTTTCCCCCCTTTTTTTTTTGTTGTTGTTTTTTTTCTCTCTCTTTTCTTTTTTTCCCCCCTTTTTTATCTTTTTTTTAAAGGTGATTTTTGATGTTTGTTTCCCTTTTCCCCCCAAATTCTGATTGTATTTCTTTTGTGTTTTTTCTCGTTTTTTTTCCCCCCCCCCCCCCCCCCCCCCCCCCCCCCCCCCCCCCCCCCCAAAAACCCCATTTCCCCCTTTCCCCTTTTTTGGGACCCCAAATTTTTTCCCGATTTTGCCCCTTTTCCCCCCTTGCCGGGTTGTTGTCTGTCTCTTTTTTTTTTTTTTTTTTTGTGGGGGGGGGGGTTGGGGGTTTTGCGTGACGTGAGGACCGCACCCCTTGGGCGTGATGGGGGGGCCCTTTCCCTTTTTTGGGGGGAAGGGGGGCCCTTTTGATACCCTTTCGGGGTTTGTGTAAAAAAAGGGAAAATTTGGGTGGTTTATGCATAAATTTTGCTTTGATCCCGTCCCTTTAAAAAACCCCCCTTTTTTAAAATTGTTTGAGGGGGGGGGGGGAGGGAGGGAGAGAGGGTTTGTGGGTTTTGTGTGGGGGTTTAATGGGTGGGGGTTTTGTGTGTTGGGGGTTTTTCCCCAAAAAAATGAAGTTTGCAGAAAAGATTTTTCTTTTTTAGGGGGAAAAAAAAAAAAAAAGAAAAAAAAAAAAGGGGGTTTTTTTTTAAATTTTGGGGGTTTTTTTTTTTTTTTTTAAAAAAATTTTTTCAGAGGGGTTTGTGCCGTTCCCAAATTTTTAAAAAATAAAAAAAAAGGGGAAAATTTGTTTAAAACCCAAAAATTTAAAAAAGTCTCCCAAAATGTGCCCTTTTGGGTAAATGAAAAAAAAAAAATTTTTTTGGGTGAAAGGGAGGGTTTTAAGGGGAAAAAAAAAAAAAAAAAAAAAAAAAAAAAAAAAACCCCCTTAAAGAGTGGAAATTTTTTTTTTTTTTTTCGTTTTTTTTTTTTTTGGCAAATAAAGACCCCCAGTGTGAACCCCCAAAAAAATTTTGAAGGGGTTTTTTTTGGGCCCCTTGGGGGGAAAAAAAAAAAAAAAAAAAAAAAAAAGAAAGAAAATTACTCCCTTAGGTGCTCCATTGATCGATAATGATGCCAAAAAAAAAAAAAAAAAGTATGTTTTGCTTTATTCCAGGTTCCCATCAGAAAAACAATTTGTTTTCCCAGGTAGCAGCAGGGGAAAAGTTTTTTTTTGCTTCTTTTCCCGGGTTTCCAAATAGAGAAAAGTTTTGTTTTGCTTTTTTTTCAGGTTCTCAGCGGGCACACGAGTGGTTTGCTTTTATTCAGGTACACAGCAGAGAACAGGTGGGGTTTTACTTCTTTTCCCCGGCAGGGCAGCAGGAACAAGTGGTTTTGTTTTGTGTTCCAGTCCCCAGCAGTCAAAAGTTTTGTTTTGCATTTTTTCCCAGGTATACAGCAGAGAACAAGTGTGTTTTTTTTCTTTTCCCCGGTATGGGGAAAAAAGGGGAAAAGGGTTTGGTTTTGCTTCTATTGAGGTATGCAGCAGAAAAACAAGTGTTTTTTGCTTTTTTCCCAGGTACCAGCAGATAAAAAGTGTTTTTGCTTTATTTAGGTATGCAGCAGGGGAACAGTCATTTTTTCCCTTCTGTAGGTACGCAGAGAGATAAAAGTGTTTTGCTTGTTTTTTCCCGGGAAAAGAAAGCAGGAAAAAAGTGATTTTTGGGCTTGTATTCCAGGTATGCAGCAGAGAACAAGTGTGTTTTGCTTCTATTCCAGGTATGTGGCAGAAAAACAGGTGTGTTTTGCTTCTATTCCAGGTACCCAGCAGAGAACAAGTGTGTTTTTCTTTGATTCCAGGTATGCAGCAGAGAACAAGTGTGTTTTGCTTCTATTCCAGGTACCCAGCAGAGAACAAGTGGTTTTGCTTCTATTCCAGGTACCCAGCAGATAACAAGTGTGTTTTGTTTTATACCAGATACGCAGCAGATAACAAGTGTGTTTTACTTCTGTTCCAGGTATGCAGCAGAGAGCAGGTGTGTTCTGCTTCTATTCAGGTACGCAGCAGTTAACAAGTGTGTTTTGCTTCTGTTCCAGGTACCCAGCATTGAATGCGTTTTTCTTCTGTTTCAGGTATGCAGCAGAGAACAAGCGTGTTTTGCTTCTATTCCAGATATGCAGCAAAGAACAAGTATGTTTTTGCTTCTATTGCAGGTATGCAGCAGAGAACAAGTGTGTTTTGCTTCTATTGCAGGTACACAGCAGAGAAGAAGTGTGTTTTGCTTCTATTAAAGGTATGCAGCAGAGAACAAGTGTGCTTTTATTCCAGGTACCCAGCAGAGAACAACCGTTGTTTTGCTTCTATTCCAGGTACAAAGCAGAGAACAAGTGTGTTTGCAGAGGACAAACCGTGTTTTGCTTCTATTCCAGGTATGCAGCAGAGAACAAGTGTGTTTTGCTTGTATTGCAGGTACGCAGCAGAGAACAAGTGTGTTTTGCTTCTATTCCAGGTACGCAGCAGAGAACAAGTTTATTTAGCTTCTGTTGCAGGTGTGCAGCAGAGAACAAGTGTGTTTTGCTTTTATTGCAGGTACTTAGCAGAGAACAAGTGTGTTTTGCTTCTATTGCAGGTACACAGCAGAGAACAAGTGTATTTTGCTTCTGTTGCAGGTGTACAGCAGAGAACAATCGTGTTTTGCTTATACTCCAGGTACGCAGCAGAGAACAAGTGTGTTTTGCTTGTATTGCAGGTACTTAGCAGAGAACAAGTGTGTTTTGCTTCTATTGCAGGTACGCAGCAGAGAACATGTGTGTTTTGCTTCTATTGCAGGTACACAGCAGAGAACAAGTGTGTTTTCCGTCTATTGCGGATAGGCAGCAGTGAACAAGTGTGTTTTGCTTCTATTCCAGGTACGCAGCAGATAAAAAGTCTGTTTTGCTACTATTTCCAGGTGTGCAGCAGAGAGCAAGTGTATTTTACTTCCAGGTACACAGCAGAGAGCAAGCGTGTTCTGCTTCTATTCCAGGTACACAGCAGAGAACAAGTGTGTTTTGCTTCTATTCCAAGTTCCCATCAGAGAACAAGTGTTTTCTAGGTACGCAGCAGAGAACAAGTGTGTTTTGCTTCTATTCCAGCTTCCCATCAGAGAACAAGTGTGTTTTGTGTCTGTTCCCAAGTTCCCATCAGAGAGCAGGTGTATTCCAGGTACGCAGCAGAGAACAAGTGTGTTTTTCTTCTACACTGTAATGAACAAGTGTGTTTTGCTTCTGTTCCAGGTGCCAAATAGAGGACAAGTGTGTTCTGCTTCTATTCCAGGTACGCAGCAGAGAACAAGTGTGTTTTGCTTCTATTCCAGGTACGCAGCAGAGAACAAGTGTGTTTTGCTTCTATTCCAGGTACCCCAGCAGTCAACAATTTTGTTTTGCTTCTATGCCAGGTACGCAGCAGAGAACGAGTGTGTTTTACTTCTATTCCAGGTACGCTGTAGAGAACAAGTATGTTTTGCTTCTATTCCAGGTTCGCATCAGAGAACAAGTGTATTTCAGGTACGCAGCAGAGAACAAGTGTGTTTTGCTTCTATTCCAGGTACCAAATAGAGAACAAGTGTGTTTTGCTTGTATTCAGGTTCTCAGCAGGGAACACGGGTGGTTTGCTTCTATTGCAGGTACTCAGCAGATAACAAGTGTGTTTTGCTTCTACTCCAGGTACGCAGCAGAGAACAAGTGTGTTTTGCTTGTGTTCCAGATACCCAGCAGTCAACAAGTGTGTTTTGCTACTATTCCAGGTATGCAGCAGAGAACAAGTGTGTTTTGCATCTATTCCAGGTATGCAGCAGAGAACAAGTGTGTTTTGCTTCTATTCCAGGTATGCAGCAGAGAACAGGTGTGTTTTTCTTTTATTCCAGGTATGCAGCAGAGAACAGGTGTGTTTTGCTTCTATTCCAGGTACGCAGCAGAGAACAAGTGTGTTTTGCTTCTGTTCCAGGTACCCAGCAGAGAACAAGTGTGTTATGCTTCTATTCCAGGTACCCAGCAGAGAACAAGTGTGTTTTGCTTTATACGAGGTATGCAGCAGAGAACAAGCATTGTTTTCCTTCTATAGGTATCCAGCAGAGAACAAGTGTTTTGCTTCTACTCCAGGTACGCAGTAGAGAACAAGAGAGTTTTGCTTCTATTCCAGGTATGCAGCAGAGAACAAGTGTGTTTTGCTTCAATTCCAGGTGTGTGACGGAGAACAAGTATGTTTTGCTTCTATTGCAGGTGTGTAGCCAAGAACAAGTGTTTTTTGCTTCTGTTCCAGTTACACAGCAGAAAACAAGTGTGTTTTGCTTCTATTCCAGGTACGCAGCAGTGAACAAGTGTGTTATGCTTCTATTTCAGGTACGCAGCAGAGAACAAGTGTGTTTTGTTCTACGATGTAGAGAACAACCGTGTTTTGCTTCTATTCCAAGTACCCAGCAGTCAACAATTGTGTTTTGCTTCTATTCCAGGTATGCAGCAGAGAAAGGTGTGTTTTGCTTCTATTCCAGGTATGTGACAAACAAGTGTGTTTTGCTTCTATTGCAGGTGTGTAGCAATGAACAAGTGTGTTGTGCTGCTATTCCAGGTACCCAGCCCAGAACAAGTGTGTTTTGCCTCTATTCCAGGCTCGAAGCAGAAAACAAGCGTTTTGCTTCTGTTGCAAGTACGCAGCAGAGAACAAGTGTGTTTTGCTTCTATTCCAGGTACGCAGCAGAGAAAAGTGTGTTTTGCTTCCATTCCAGGTACCCAGCATTGAATGCGTTTTCCTTCTGTTTCAGGTATGCAGCAGAGAACAAGTGTGTTTTTCTTCTATTCCAGGTACGCAGCAGAGAACAAGTGTGTTTTGCTTCTATTCCAGGTACGCAGCAGAGAACAAGTGTGTTTTGCTTCTATTCCAGGTACGCAGCAGAGAAGTGTGTTTTGCTTCTATTCCAGGTACGCAGCAGAGAACAAGTGTGTTTTGCTTCTATTCCAGGTACGCAGCAGAGAACAAGTGTGTTTTGCTTCTATTCCAGGTATGCAGCAGAGAACAAGTGTGTTTTGTTCTATTCCAGGTATGCAGCAGAGAACGAGTGTGTTTTACTTCTATTCGAGGTACGCTGTAGAGAACAAGTATGTTTTGCTTCTATTCCAGGTTCCCATCAGAGAACAAGTATATTTCAGGTACGCAGCAGAGAACAAGTGTGTTATGCTTCTATTCCAGGTACCAAATAGAGAAGTGTGTTTTGCTTGTATTCCAGGTTCTCAGCAGGGAACACGGGTGGTTTGCTTCTATTGCAGGTACTCAGCAGAGAACAAGTGTGTTTTGCTTCTATCCCAGGTACGCAGCAGAGAACAAGTGTGTTTTGCTTGTGTTCCAGATACCCAGCAGTCAACAAGTGTGTTTTTTTTGCTTCTATTCCAGGTATGCAGCAGAGAACAGGGTGTGTTTTTCTTTTATTCCAGGTATGCAGCAGAGAACAGGTGTATTTTGCTTCTATTCCAGGTATGCGGCAGAGAACAGGTGTGTTTTGCTTCTATTGCAGGTACGCAGCAGAGAACAAGTGTGTTTTTCTTCTATTCCAAGTACGCAGCAGATAACAAGTGCGTTTTGCTTTATACTAGGTACGCAGCAGAGAACAAGCATGTTTTCCTTCTGTAGGTACGCAGCAGAGAACAAGTGAGTTTTGCTTGTATTCCAGGTATGCAGCAGAGAACAAGTATGTTTTGCTTCTATTCCAGGTATGCAGCAGAGAACAAGTGTGTTTTGCTTCTATTCCAGGTATGTGGCAGAGAACAGGTGTGTTTTGCTTCTATTCCAGGTATGTGGCAGGGAACAGGTGTGTTTTGCTTCTATTCCAGGTACCCAGCAGAGCACAAGTGTGTTTTGCTTCTATTCCAGGTACCCAGCAGAGAACAAGTGTGTTTTGGCTTTATACCAGGTACGCAGCAGATAACAAGTGTGTTTTGCTTCTGTTCCAGGTATGCAGCAGAGAGCAGGTGTGTTTTGCTTCTAGTCCAGGTACGCAGCAATTAACAAGTGTGTTTTGCTTCCATTCCAGGTATCCAGCATTGAATGCGTTTTTCTTCTGTTTCAGGTATGCAGCAGAGAACAAGTGTGTTTTGCGTCTATTCCAGATATGCAGCAGAGAACAAGTGTGTTTTTCTTCTATTCCAGATACGCAGCAGAGAACAAGTGTGTTTTGCTTCCATTCCAGGTACTTAGCAGAGAACAAGTGTGTTTTGCTTCTATTCCAGGTACGCAGCAGAGAAGAAGTGTGTTTTGCTTCTATTCCAGATACGCAGCAGAGAAGTAGTGTGTTTTGCTTCTATTCCAGGTACGCAGCAGAGAAGAAGTGTGTTTTGCTTCTATTCCAGGTACCCAGCAGAGAAGAAGTGTGTTTTACTTCTATTCCAGGTACGCAGCAGAGAACAAGTGTGTTTTACTTCTATTCCAGGTACGCTGTAGAGAACAAGTATGTTTTGCTTCTATTCCAGGTTCCCATCAGAGAACAAGTATATTTCAGGTACGCAGCAGAGAACAAGTGTGTTTTGCTTCTATTCCAGGTACCAAATAGAGAACAAGTGTGTTTTGCTTGTATTCCAGGATCTCAGCAGGGAACACGGGTGGTTTGCTTCTATTGCAGGTACGCAGCAGAGAACAAGTGTGTTTTGCTTCTTTTCCCAGGTACGCAGCAGAGAACAAGTGTTTTGCTTGTGTTCCAGATACCAGCAGTCAACAAGTTTTTTTTGCTTCTATTCCAGGTATGCAGCAGAGAACAGGTGTGTTTTTCTTTAATTCCAGGTATGCAGCAGAGAAACAGGTGTATTTTGCTTCTATTCCAGGTATGCGGCAGAGAACAGGTGTGTTTTGCTTCTATTGCAGGTACTGCAGCAGAGAACAAGTGTGTTTTTCTTCTATTCCAGGTACACAGCATATAACAAGTGCGTTTTGCTTTATACTAGGTACGCAGCAGAGAACAAGCATGTTTTCCTTCTGTAGGTACGCAGCAGAGAACAAGTGAGTTTTTGCTTGTATTCCAGGTATGCAGCAGAGAACAAGTATTTTTGCTTGTATTCCAGGTATGCAGCAGAGAACAAGTTGTTTTGCTTCTATTCCAGGTATGTGGCAGAGAACAGGTGTGTTTTGCTTCTATTCCAGGTACCCAGCAGAGAACAAGCATGTTTTTCTTTTATTGCAGGTATTAGCAGAGAACAAGTGTGTTTTGCTTCTATTCCAGGTACCCAGCAGAGCACAAGTGTGTTTTGCTTCTATTCCAGGTACCCAGCAGAGCACAAGTGTGTTTTGCTTCTATTCCAGGTACCAGCAGAGCAACAAGTGTGTTTTGCTTCTAGTCCAGGTATCGCAGCAATTAACAAGTGTGTTTTTGCTTCCATTCCAGGTACCCAGCATTGAATGCGTTTTTCTTCTGTTTCAGGTATGCAGCAAGAACAAGTGTGTTTTTTTCTATTCCAGATATGCAGCAGAGAACAAGTGTGTTTTGCTTCTATTCCATTATGCAGCAGAGAAGAAGTGTGTTTGCTTCTATTCCAGGTACGCAGCAGAGAAAGTGTGTTTTGCTTCTGTTCCAGGTACGCAGCAGAGAAACAACCGTGTTTTGCTTCTATTCCAGGTACAAAGCAGAGAACAAGTGTGTTTGCAGAGAACAAGTGTGTTTTGCTTCTATTCCAGGTACAAAGCAGAGAACAAGTTCTGTTTGCAGAGAACAACAATGTTTTGCTTTTATTCCAGGACCCAGCAGAGAACAACCGTGTTTTGCTTTATTCCAGGTACCCAGCAGAGATCAAGTGTGTTTTGCGTCTATTCCAGGTACCAGCAGAGAAACAAATGTGTTTTGCTTTTATTCCAGGTTCCCAGCAGAGAACAAGTGTGGTTTGTTTCTTTCCAGGTACCCAGCAGAGAACAAGTGGGGCCGTTCAGTGCAGGTTTTTGCTTCTTTCTAGGTTACCCAGCAGAGAACAAGTGTGTTTTGCTTCTATTCCAGGTACCCAGCAGAGAACAAGTGTGTTTTGTTTTATTCCAGGTACCCAGCAGAGAACAAGTGGTTTGCTTCTATTCCAGGTACCCAGCAGAGAACAAGTGTGTTTTGCTTTATTCCAGGTACCAGCAGAGAACAAGTGTGTTTTGCTTTATTCCAGGTACCAGCAGAGAACAAGTGTGGTTTGTTTCTATTCAGGTACCAGCAGACAAGACAATGTGTTTTGCTTTTATTCCAGGTACCCAGCAGGAACAAGTGTGTTTGCTTTATTCAGGTACACACAGAGACAAGTTTGCTTTATTCAGGTAACAAGCAGAGACAATGTGTTTTGCTTTATTCCAGGTACCACAGAGAACAAGTGCTGTTGTTTTATTCAGGTACCACAAGACACTTGTTTTGCTTTATTCCAGGTACACATCAGAGGACAACCGTGTTTTGCTTTATTCCAGGTAACACAGAGGACAACTGTGTTTTGCTTTATTCAGTACACAAAGGACAAGTGTTTTTTTATTCAGTCAAACAGAGGACAACCTGTTTTGCTTTATTCCAGGTACACAACACAGAACAACTGTGTTTTGCTTTATTACCAAAAGAAACTGTTTTCTTTACCATACACAACAGAGGACAACTGTTTTTTGCTTTATTTAAGTTTCTTTATCCAGGTACAGCAACTGGTTTGCTTTATCCAGGTACACAACAGAACAACGTGTTTTGCTTTATTCCAGGTACACAACAGGGAAACGTTTTTGCTTTATTCCAGGTACATGACAGAGGACAACTGTGTTTTGCTTTATTCCAGGTACACAACAGAGGACAACTGTGTTTTGCTTTATTCCAGGTACACAACAGAGGACAACTGTGTTTTGCTTTATTCACCAAAGTGTTTTACAACAACACAGAGGACAACTGTGTTTTGCTTTATTCCAGGTACACAAACATGGGATAGGACAAAACTGTGTTTTGCTTTATTCCAGAATAACAAACAAAACAAACAGAGGACAACTGTGTTTTGCTTTATTCCAGGTACACAACAGAGAACAACTGTGTTTTGCTTTGTTCAAGGTGACGCTGCAGAGGACAGCTGCGCTCTGCTTTACTCAAGGCAACGCAACAGATCACGTGTTTAACTCGGTAAAAGACCTTTCATGCTTTGATCACTTGGACACATATGATTTATTTAGGTGTTCCTGACTTTTACATTTCATTTCTTGCCAGTTTTAGGACTAATAGAAATGATATGCCTGATATTATAGTACACTAAGTAGAAATTAACAAGCATGTTGCTGTCCAGTCTTTGCTATGGCCTACGTTTGCTATGCCATTGCCAATATTATAGCAGCATAACGTGCTGTGGAGGATGAATGATGTGCCAGGTGGGTTTTTTTAGTATATGTGTGTACACATAGTATCGTTGTCAGAGAGAGTATGAATAGAAAGATAACAGTAGCGGTTTCTATGAATATGTCCTTCATGAAATATGTTCATGAAGAATGTCTGCATAAGTGTCACATTTCTCTCTCTCTTCTCTCTCTCTCTCTCTCTCTCTTCTTGTCTGTCTCTCTCTGTCTGTCTCTCTCTCTCTGTCTCTCTCTGCTAAAAAAAAAATAAGCGAAGAAAAGAACTGGATGAGGCCTATGAAATGGAGAAAAAAGATATATGAAACGAATGAGAAAAAAAGGGAATTAAGTAAAAAAAAAATCGCCCCGAGAAAGTTGTCATTTAAACATCCTCTCTCTCTCTCTCTCTTCTCTCTCTCTCTCCTCTTTCTCTCTTCTCTCTCTCTCTCTCTCCTCCTCTCTCTCTCTCTCTGTAACAGACTGGGCTTCCCGTCGGTTTTGCATGTTAGTTTTTTGCAACTATTATGAGTATTTGAATGTGTTTTTAGGATTGCCAGGAAGTGTAAAAATGTCGCCATTTTTTCTGTGGGCCTTCAGTAAACTTGACACAGCGTCAAAGCTGAAAGGTCATTTTTGACCCAACGTACTGTATTTATCACACTTTGTTTCAGACTGTGGAGTGCCAGAATGTTACATTGTGTTTTCTAAAGTGTTTCCGAGAAATATTCAATCTGAACTAACAGTGTCTTCATTACAGATTATCTGTTTTCCTGTTTATGATCATACAGTTAACTTCTTGTTGAACTTTGCAGCCACGACCCATTCAGACCAGCATATAATACTGAGATCTCGCTTTCTCCTCTTCAGGAAGATGCAGTGATGATCCATATCAGCTAACGTTTGCATGACAGCTAAGGCCTTAGAAGTAAGAAATACACATCTACATGACCCTAAATTTCGTGTGTTGCAGATTGAAGTGCATGAGCCATTAGGAGCAGTCACACAAGATGGAGCCCAGTACCAGTAAGAAACCAAGACCAGAAACTGATTTCAAACTGTGTATTCAGTGTCAGGAGCCTGGCACTGGTGTCCTAGCGTCTGAACCACCAGAGGAACCCTACTCAAAGTTCCTCCTGTTTGTGCACGAAAGAGGACAGTATGGAGATGCTGATCATGCACAGATCAGTGGGCGATTGCATGGGTACACTGCCTCCAATCTAAAAGATATGTAAGCAAAGTGGCACAGAAAACGTTATGGATCTTCTTGTCACAGTGGTCACCTTGAGCATGCCAAGGCACGAAACCAGAAGGCCTGCCAAGAAGGAGAGAGTCGGCATGTACAGAAGAGGCGTGGACGGCCTTCTTCTGCAGCCACTAGTGCATCAGGCTCTGCTGAAAGTGAGACTCTTCACTTCACACGTTCAGCAACATCTCCTTTCAATGCAAAGCAGTGTTTCTTCTGCCAAGAAGACAGGAAGGAAGCAGTTCATGAGTTGTGTACATTCAGTGCAGGGAAACACCTGCAAAAGGCTGTTGATGAAAGCAAGAATCACACTTGGAAGGTGTGGCGTCAGGATGACATTCCTCACCCTCGGCTACCACCAGCAACAACCTACGGGTGGAAGGAAGAGGGGGATAGGCTGGTACCAGCTCCAACAAGGGATCCTCCAGCTCCAGCCACAGTTACTCACCTCATCAAATGTGGGTGCAAGAAGACCAGTTGCACATCACACTGTTCCTGTCGGTCGCAGGGCCTCAACTGCTCCGAGATGTGTTTGTGTGGCGCCGATGAGGAGGCGTGCAGTAATGTCAACCAGGCACTCTTAGGAATTGAAGAGGGTGATGAAGAAGGAGATCCTTCCATCTAACTATGAACACAAACACTAAATGAACATTGAAGTTCTGTCCTACATTAGCTGACCAGAACCAGCCAGATGGTGGACCGAAAGAACTAAATAAAACAGGTTTGAGCTATGAGATTACCACTGTATGTACAATTTAGAAGTCAAGAACAAAAAAAGTTTGAGTTGTTGAAAGGAGTGTTTTTTTTTTCTTAGTAATTATATTACTTTTAGCAATATGTTGGTTGTTTGCTTTGCGTACAGAATGTATTTTGGGGTGATATAATCAAATTACTTAGCACGATTTGGGCCATAATTTGAAATTGAGAGAAAAAGTATAAAGAAATCACAAAAAATGGCGATATCATTTTTTGGTAAGTTAAATCCTTCCAGAACACAGTCCAACCAGTGGCCAAAAATCAACATTTGAAACTAACAGGAAAACACTGCCCCCCCCCCCCCCCCCCACCCCACCCCCCTCACTAATAATAAGAATAATGGATTTAATTGCATTCCATTTCTTGATAGCTTTAGAGTTGATAGTGAAGATAAGCCAGATGTTTTATTCACACTTAGTAGAAGTAAAGGAGTCAAGCTGCTGTCCAATCTTTGCTATGGCCTGTCTTTGATACGCCATTGCAAATATTGCAGCGGTGTACCATGTTGTGAAGGGTGAATGATAGGCCCGTTTTTTTTTTTTTTTTTTTTCTTTTTAGCTCTGTTTGTGTGCACACAGTATCACCAGAAAGAGGACAAATGACAAACTAAACCGTAATGACTTCTGTACGTTGTCTGTTTTATGAAATATGCCCATTAGCAATGGATGATTGCTGTGTATACATGAATCACATTCGGCTTTCTTCTTTGTTTAGTGTGTGTATGTGTGTCTGTGTCTGTGTGTGTGTTGTGCGCGTGCGCGTGCGCGCGTGTGTGTGCATGTGTGTGCATGCGTTTTCTTTTTGTTTGTTTTTTTTTTTTTTTGCATTTATAACAACTAAAAGGAAAAAAAGCGGGTAAAGGATAGAATATCTGAAGTCCATGAGAAAAACGAGATACATGAAAAACTGAGAAAAAGGAAAAAAGAAAAAAAAAACTGAGAAAGGAAATGCCACTGAAAAAAAGGTCTGATTTGACCACCTGTGTGTGTGTATGTCCTGTTAGTGTCTGGATCCATGCATTCTTTTTGAACTTTTGCTTTGGTCTTCACGACTTCAGAGTATTTATATTTGTATTAGCAGGATGATTTGGTTTCTAGTGCCACTAACAATTTGTCTTTTATTTCCTGTCATCTTTGATACCAGATACTCTACTATATATGTGCTTGACCTGTCTCAGTGGACCTTGTTCTATTTGTTTGGTGTGAGTTGCGATTGAAGATACTGAATTTCTAAAACATCTCTGTTGATGTTTTGTGGGCTAGAAATCTGTGATCACGGCTTTCATTCTTTTCTTTTTTTATCTTTCTGAGCATGATATCAGTTTGCTCTTGATATAAAAGATGAACGGTTTTACTGTCAAATAAGCTGCAAGGGCCTGTCACTGATACGCCTTTGCAAATATTACAGTAAAACAACTACTCCCGAACAAATAGGTTCTTTTTGTTTGGTGTGTGTCTGTAAATCAGCAGTGCAGGTGTGGTGTGTGTGTGTGTGTGTGTGGTGTGTGTGTGTGTGTGTGTTGTTTCGGTATGAATGAGACTATCCTTAATGCCAGATACTGGTCTGAACTTTCTACCACTGTATGAGTTATGCCTTTCCTTGGTAGGCCATTGCAAATATTACAGCAACATATCTTGTCGTAAAGAGTCCATGGGTGATAAACATGTTTTCTTCATATCTATGTGTGCAGTATATGTGCTCGTGTACTAGTCTCTGTGAACCTTGTTCTATATGTTTGGTGTTAGCGAGTTTGTTGTCGGTATTGTCATGTTGATCTGATCAAATTTGAAGGAAATTTGATTTCCAAAACATATCTGATATCCTGTGGGCTAGAAATGTGTGATCTCGTAGTAACTGTGTTTTTTTCCATTTCAATGACTGGTGTTAGGTTGGTCTTTATTTCAAAGATGAATGGATTTACTGTCAACTATCTACAAGGGCCTATCGCTGACACGCCATTGCAAATATTACAGTGAAGCAAAATGCTGTGATTACACCTTGACAAATAGGTTGTTTTTGCATTGTCTGTGTTTGGACATTCATGTGTGCTTATCTGCAGGTGCAGAGGTGTGTGTGTGTGTGTGTGTGTGTGTGGTGTGGTGTGTGTGTGTGTTTGGTATGAATGAGACTATCCTTAATGCCAGATACTGGTCTGAACTTTGTCCTACTGTGTGAGTTATGCCTTTCCTTGGTAGGCCATTGTGTGTGTGTAGACGTGCGTGTGTGTGTGTGTGTGTGTGTGTGTGTGTGTGGTGTGTGTGTGTGTGTGTGTTGGTGGGTGTGTGTGTGTGTGGGTGTGAGCGTGTGTGTGTGTGTGTGTGTATGTCCATGTATTCAGTATGAATGAGACTTGGTCTTTCAGATGGATGGTTTGGTTACTAGTCCTAATGACAATTTGTATTTGCTTATCCTTAATGCCAGATACTTCAGTAATCTTTGTGCCACTATATGAGCTATGCTGCTCTCATCTTTGCAAAGCCTATCCTTGGTATGCCATTGCAAATATGACAGCAACATACCCTGTTTTAAAGAGTCCATGATAGGCATTTTTTCTTTATATCTGTGTGTGCATTATATGTGCTAGTGTACGTGTCTGTGCGAACCTTGTTCTGTATGTGTGGTGTGAGCAGGATTGTTGACCGTTTTATTATATCAGTTGTATCAAATGTTGAAGAAATGGATTTCTAAAACATATCTGTCGATGTCCTGTTGGGCTGGAAATGTGTGATCTCAACTGCACATGCAGAGGTGGTGTGTGTGTGTGTGTGTGTGTGTGTGTGTGTGTGTGTGTGTGTGTGTGTGTGTGTGTGTGTGTGTGTTCAGTATGAATGAGACTATCCTTAATGCCAGATACTGGTCTGAACTTTGTACTACTGTATGAGTTATGCCTGTCCTTGGTAAGTCATTGCAAATATTACAGCAACATACCCTGTCATGACGAGTCAGTGGGTGATAAGCATGTTTTCTTCATATGTATGTGTGCAGTATATGTGTTCGTGTACCAGTCTCTGTGAACCTTGTTGTATATGTTTGGGCGTGAGCGAGATTGTTGTTGTTATTGTTATGTTAATCTTCTCAAATTTGGAAGAAAATTGATTTCCAAAATATATCTGATGTCCTGTGGGCTAACAGTGTGTGATCTCAAATATCATTTGTTTACTTTTAATGTCTGGTGTCAGTTTTGTCTTTATTTAAAAGATTACTGGTTTTACAGTCAAATATTTGCAAAGGCCTATCCTTGGTACGCCATTGCAAATATGACAGCAACATACCCTGTTTTAAAGAGTCCATGATAAGCATTTTTCTTTATATCTATGTGTGCATTATATGTGCTAGTGTACGTGTCTGTGTGAACCTTGTTCTGTATGTGTGGTGTGAGCAGGATTGTTGACCTTTTGTTATATCAATTGTATCAAATGTTGAAGAAATGGATTTCTAAAACATATCTGTCGATGTCCTGTTGGGCTGGAAATGTGTGATCTCAACTGCACGTGCAGAGGTGTATGTGTGTGTGTGTGTATGTGTGTGTGTGTGTGTGTGTTTGGTATGAATGAGACTATCCTTAATGCCAGATACTGGTCTGAGCTTTGTACTACTGTATGAGTTATGCCTGTCCTTGGTAGGTCACAGCAACACACCCTGTCATGACGAGTCAGTGGGTGATAAGCGTGTTTTCTTCATATCTATGTGTGCAGTATATGTGCTCGTGTACCAGTCTCTGTGAACCTTGTTGTACATCTTTGGCGTGAGCAAGATTGTTGTCTTTATTGTTATGTTAATCTTCTCAAATTTGGAAGAAAATTGATTTCCAAAACATATCTGATGTCCTGTGGGCTGGAAATGTGTGATCTTAAATATCATTTGTTTACTTTTAATGTTTGGTGTCAGTTTGGTCTTTATTTAAAAGATTACTGGTTTTACAGTCAAATATCTGCAAGGGCCTGTCACCGATACACCTTTGCAAATATTACAGTAAAACAAGATGCTGTTACTACTCCCGAACAAATAGGTTGTTTTTGTTTGGTCCGTGTTTGGAAGTGCATGTCTGTAAATCAGCATATGGAGACGTGTGTGTGTGTGTGTGTGTACGTGCGTGTGTGTGTGTGGTGTGTGTGTGTGTGTGTGTGTGTGTGTGTGTGTGTGTGTCCATGTCTTAGGTATGAATGAGACTTGTTCTTTCAGATGGATGGTTTGGTTACTAGTGCTAATGACTGGTATTTGCTTATCCTTAATGCCAGATACTTTAGTAATCTTTGTGCCACTATATGAGCTATGATGCTGTCTCATCTTTGCAATGGCCTATCCTTGGTACGCCATTGCAAATATGACAGCAACGTACCCTGTTTTAAAGAGTCGGTGATAAGCACATTTCTGCATATCAATGTCTGCATTATATGTGCTGGTGTACATGTGTGTGTGAGAACTTTGTTTTGTATGTGTGGTGTGAATGGGATTGTTGAGCATTTTGTGATATCAGTTGTATCAAATGTTGAAGAAATGGATTTGTAAAACATTTCTTTTCGATGTCCTGTTGGGCTGGAAATGTGTGATCTCAACTATCTTTTTTTCCATTTCAATGACTGGTGTTAATTTGGTCTTTATTTCAAAGACGAATGGATTTACTGTCAAATATCTACAAGGGCCTATCACTGACAAGCCATTGCAAACATTACAGTAAAACAGCATGCTGTGATTACTCCTTGACAAATCGGTTGTTTTTCCTTTGTCTGTGTTTGGACATTGATGAGTGCTTATCTGCACGTGCAGAGGTGTGTGTGTGTGTGTGTGTGTGTTGTGTGTGTGTGTGTGTGTGTGTGTGTGTGTGGTGCGGCGTATGAATGAGACTATCCTTACTGGCAGGTACCGGACCTGAACTTTGTACCACTGTATGAGTTATGCATTTCCGTGGTAGGCCATTGCAAATTTTACAGCAACAAATCTGTTGTAAAGAGTCCATGGGTGATAAACATGTTTTCTTCATATCTATGTGTGCAGTATATGTGTTCGTATACCAGTTTCTGTGAACCTTGTTCTATATGTTCAGAGTGCGCGAAATTGTTGTCATAATTGTTATGTTAATCTTATCAAATTTGGAAGAAAATTGATTTCCAAAACATATCTGATGTCCTGTGGGCTGGAAATGTGTGATCTCAAATATCATTTGTTTACTTTTAATGTCTGGTGTCAGTTTGGTCTTTATTTAAAAGATTACTGGTTTTACAGTCAAATATTTGCAAGGGCCTGTCACCGATACACCTTTGCAAATATTACAGTAAAACAAGATGCTGTTACTACTCCCGAACAAATAGGTTGTTTTTGTTTGGTCCGTGTTTGGAAGTGCATGTCTGTAAATCAGCACAGGGAGAGTGGTGTGCTGTGTGTGTGTTGTGTGTGTGTGGGGTGTGTGGTGTGTGTGTGTGTGTGTGTGTGTGTGTGTGTGTGTGTTATGTATTGGGTATGAATGAGACTTGTTCTTTCAGATGGATGGTTTGGTTACTAGTGCTAATGACTGTTTGTATTTGCTTATCCTTAATGCCAGATACTTTAGTGATCTTTGTGCCACTATATGAGCTATGATGCTGTCTCATCTTTGCAATGGCCTATCCTTGGTACGCCATTGCAAATATGACAGCAACGTACCCTGTTTTAAAGAGTCGGTGATAAGCACATTTCTGCATATCAATGTCTGCATTATATGTGCTGGTGTACATGTGTGTGTGAGAACTTTGTTTTGTATGTGTGGTGTGAATGGGATTGTTGAGCATTTTGTGATATCAGTTGTATCAAATGTTGAAGAAATGGATTTGTAAAACATTTCTGTCGATGTCCTGTTGGGCTGGAAATGTGTGATCTCAACTATCTTTTTTTCCATTTCAGTGACTGGTGTTAATTTGGTCTTTATTTCAAAGACGAATGGATTTACTGTCAAATATCTACAAGGGCCTATCACTGACAAGCCATTACAAACATTACAGTAAAACAGCATGCTGTGATTACTCCTTGACAAATCGGTTGTTTTTCCTTTGTCTGTGTTTGGACATTGATGAGTGCTTATCTGCACGTGCAGAGGTGTGTGTGTGTGTGTGTGTGTGTGTTGTGTGTGTGTGTGTGTGTGTGTGTGTGTGTGTGTGTGTGTGCGTGCGGTATGAATGAGACTATCCTTACTGGCAGGTACGGACTGAACTTTGTACCACTGTATGAGTTATGCATTTCCGTGGTAGGCCATTGCAAATATTACAGCAACAAATCTGTTGTAAAGAGTCCATGGGTGATAAACATGTTTTCTTCATATCTATGTGTGCAGTATATGTGTTCGTTATACCAGTTTCTGTGAACCTTGTTCTATATGTTCAGAGTGCGCGAGATTGTTGTCATAATTGTTATGTTAATCTTATCAAATTTGGAAGAAAATTGATTTCCAAAACATCTGATGTCCTGTGGGCTGGAAATGTGTGATCTGAAATATCATTTGTTTACTTTTAATATCTGGTGTCAGTTTGGTCTTTGTTTAAAGATTACTGGTTTTACTGTCAAATATCTGCAAGGGCCTATCACTGATACGCCTTTGCAAATGTTACAGTAAAACAATGATGCCGTTACTTCTCCCGAACAAATAGGTTGTTTTTGTTTGGTCCGTGTTTGGAAGTGCATGTCTGTAAATCAACATGTGGAGACGTGTGTGTGTGTGGTGTGTGTGGGTGTGTGTGTGTGTGTGTGTGTGTGTGTGGTGTGTGTGTGGTGTGGTTGTGTGTAGTGAGTGTGTGTGTGTGGTGTGTGGTGTGTGTGTGTTGTGAGTGTGTGTGTGTTGAATGTGTGATCGTGTGTGTTGTGTGTGTTGGTGTGTGTGTAGTGCTGTGTGTGTGTGTGTGTGTGTGATGTGTCATTGTGTGTGTGTGTGTGGTGTGGTGTGTGTGTGTGATCTGTGCATGTGTGTGTGTGTGTGGTGTATTGTGCAGTGTGTGTGGGGTGTGTGTGTGTGCTCCATGTATCCGGTATGAATGAGACTTGTTCTTTCATATGGATGCTTTGGTTACTAGTCCTAATGACAATTTGTATTTGCTTATCCTTAATGCCAGATACTTTAGTAATCTTTGTTCCACTACATGAGCTATGCTGCTGTCTCATCTTTGCAATGGCTTATCCTTGGTACGCCATTGCAAATATGACAGCAACATACCCTGTTTTAAAGAGTCCATGATAAGCATTTTTCTTCATATGAATGTGTGCATTATGTGTGCTAGTGTACGTGTCTGTGCAAACCTTGTTCTGTATGTGTGGTGTGAGTGGGATTGTTGAGCATTTTGTTATATCAGTTGTATCAAATGTTGAAGAAATGGATTTCTGAAACATGTCTTTCGATGTCCTGTAGGGCTGAAAATGTGTGATCTCAACTCTTGTTTTTTGTCCATTTCAATGACTGGTGTTAGTTTGGTCTTTAGTTCAAAGATGAATGGATTTACTGTCAACTATCTGCAAGGACCTGTCACTGACACGCCATTGCAAATATTACAGTAAAGTAGCATGCTGTGATTACTCCTTGACAAATAGGTTGTTTTTCCTTTGCCTGTGTTTGGACATTCATGTGTGCTTATCTGCAGGTGCAGAGGTGTTGTGTGTGTGTGTGTGTGTGTGTGTGTGTGTGTGTGTGTGTGTTGTGTGTGTGTGTGTGTGTGTGTGGTGTGTGTGTGTGTGTGTGGTGTTGTGTCGGTATGAGGACTATCCTTAATGACAGATACTGGTCTGACCTTTGTACCACTGTATGAGTTAAAGTCTTTCCTTGGTAGGCCATTGCAAATATTACAGCAACATATCTTGTCGTAAAGAGTCCATGGGTGATAAACATGTTTTCTTCATATCTATGTGTGCAGTATATGTGCTCGTGTACTAGTCTCTGTGAACCTTGTTCTATATGTTTGGTGTTAGCGAGTTTGTTGTCGATATTGTCATGTTAATCTGATCAAATTTGAAGGAAAATTGATTTCCAAAACATATCTGATATCCTGTGGGCTAGAAATGTGTGATCTCAACTATCTTTTTTTCCATTTCAATGACTGGTGTTAGGTTGGTCTTTATTTCAAAGATGAATGGATTTACTGTCAACTATCTACAAGGGCCTATCGCTGACACGCCATTGCAAATATTACAGTGAAAGCAGCATGCTGTGATTACTCCTTGACAAATAGGTTGTTTTTGCATTGTCTGTGTTTCGGACATTCATGTGTGCTTATCTGCATGTGCAGAGGTGTGTGTGTGTGTGTGTGTGTGTGTGTGTGTGTGTGTGTGTGTGTGTGTGTGTGTGTGTGTGTGGTTGTGTGTTGGTTCAGTATGAATGAGACTATCCTTAATGCCAGATACTGGTCTGAACTTTGTACTACTGTGTAAGTTATGCCTTTCCTTGGTAGGCCATTGTGTGTGCGTAGACGCGTGTGTGTGTGTGTGTGTGTGTGTGTGTGTGTGCGTGCGTGCGTGCGTGTGTGTGTATGCGTGGGTGTGTGTGGGTGTGAGCGTGTGTATGTGTGTATGTCCATGTATTCGGTATGAATGAGACTTGGTCTTTCAGATGGATTGTTTGGTTACTGGTCCTAATGACAATTTGTATTTGCTTATCCTTAATGCCAGATACTTTAGTAATCTTTGTTCCACTACATGAGCTATGCTGCTGTCTCATCTTTGCAATGGCCTATCCTTGGTACGCCATTGCAAATATGACAGCAACATACCCTGTTTTAAAGAGTCCATGATAAGTATTTTTTCTTTATATCAATGTGTGCATTATATGTGCTAGTGTACGTGTCTGTGTGAACCTTGTTCTGTATGTGTGGTGTGAGCAGGATTGTTGACCCTTTTGTTATATCAATTGTATCAAATGTTGAAGAAATGGATTTGTATGAGTTATGCCTGTCCTTGGTAGGTCACAGCAACATACCCTGTCATGATGAGTCAGTGGGTGATATAAGCATGTTTTCTTCATATCTATGTGTGCAGTATATGTGTTTGTGTACCAGTCTCTGTGAACCTTGTTGTACATGTTTGGCGTGAGCAAGATTGTTGTCGTTATTGTTATGTTAATCTTCTCAAATTTGGAAGAAAATTGATTTCCAAAACATATCTGATGTCCTGTGGGCTGGAAATGTGTGATCTTAAATATCATTTGTTTACTTTTAATGTCTGGTGTCAGTTTGGTCTTTATTTAAAAGATTACTGGTTTTACAGTCAAATATCTGCAAGGGCCTGTCACCGATACGCCTTTGCAAATATTACAGTAAAACAAGATGCTGTTACTACTCCCGAACAAATAGGTTGTTTTTGTTTGGTCCGTGTTTGGAAGTGCATGTCTGTAAATCAGCACATGGAGACGTGTGTTGTGTGTGATGGTGTGTGTGTACTGTGTGTGTGTGTGTGTGTGTGTGTGTGTGTGTGTGTGTGTGTGTGTTGTGGTTGTGGTTGTTGTTGATGGATGTGTTTTGTCATGGATGGTTTGGTTATGAGCTTGTCTAATGCGTTGGATGTTTGGTTATATCTTGATGTATTGTTACCAGATACTTTAGTGATCTTTGTGCCACTATATGAGCTATGATGCTGTCTCATCTTTGCAATGGCCTATCCTTGG
>JAMYXO010000314.1:52500-53761 GCA_033310375.1 Conus canariensis | reverse complement strand
GGGTTTGCTAACCATCTGTTTATAGCTTTCAGGGGGTGGTTTTTGGGGGGTGTGTGTGTGGTGTGTGTGCTGCGTGCGGCGTGCGTCGTGGTGCGTGCGGCGTGTGTGTTGTGTGTGTTGGGGGGGGGGGGCTTTTGGTGTGTGAGAGGAGAGAGAAGAACAAGACAGAGACAGAGACAAACAAAACACACATACCGAAAACCCATCACACTACATCTACCACATACACTACACACACCACACCCACACCAACCACAAAACACCACACACACACACACCATGCATTTTAACCGCACACCACACGCACGCACGCACACGCACAACGTCACAAACGCACAACACGGAGACACGAAAGGTGAGCACAACGAGAGAGAGAGAGAGAGAGAGAGAGAGAGGAAGAGAGAAGAGAGAGGGGGAGAGAAGAAGGAGAGGAGAATAATGGGCTTAAAACTACTGACCTTTGTTTAATTGTACATATGACAATAGCCAATGGTTTACAAAATAACGCTGAAAAACCATTAAGAAGGCTTAGTTTGAAATAAAAGGGGAAACGGTCAGCCTACACAGAAGTGGGACACAAAGAGGTCGGAAATTTCCCCAGAATGAGTCCCACGGTCGATGCTTTTCTAAGGTCAGTGATTAGTGAACGAACTGTTGCCTGTCTGCAAGATCGACGTTGTTTTATAAAGACGATTCCGGAAAACCCCAAAAGGGTTGATGTCTTGCGTAGGGGTTTCGAGTCCTGAATTCGAGAGGAAAAAGATGTGCGAAATTTCGTTTTCCACCAATAAAGTAAGCAGCCCCTCTAACCCCTCATAAAGACTTGAAAAATTTCACCCCTACACAGCGCACACGTTTATCCACTGTCCTCACCTTTCTCCTCCCGCATGCGCGCCGCGCGCGCGCAGTGGTGGGGTGTTGGGGTTTTGGGGGTGTGTGTCGACGGCGGGTGCTTGCTGCGCGCGCGCGCTGTTTTGGGGGTGTGTGTGTGTGGTGTGTGTTGTGTGTGGTGTGTTTACGGGGTGCGTGCCTTTTTTGTTGGGGGTGTGTGTGTTGTGTGTGGTGTGTGTGTGTTTGGTGTGTTGTGTGGGTGTGTGTGGTGTGTGTGCGCGCGCGCGCTCCCACGGCTTAATATTGTTTTTTTCTTATCTAAAAATAAAGAACGTGTTTTAAAAAAAATCGGCTAAATATATAGCTGAACCCTTATGTGAAAAAAAAAAAGATAACGCACATAGCGCCAGTACATTTCGGAGATCCAATG
>JAMYXO010000314.1:32500-47500 GCA_033310375.1 Conus canariensis | reverse complement strand
AACTTTCCCCTTTGTGACAAATGAACCCCTTTTTAAAAAACACAAAGGGGGGGAAAAGATGGGGAAAAACATATAGAAAAAAAAAAACCCCCGGAAAGAAAAAAATTTTTTGGGGGGGGCCCCCCTTTTGGCCCCCCAATTGGAAGGAAAAAATTTTTTTTTTCATATAACGGGGGAAAGGGGGGGTTTCCCCCCCCTTTTTGGGGGGTCCCAAAAAAATTTTAAAAAAATTTTTTTTTTTTGAGTTTTAAAAAAAAAAACCCCCCGGGTAAAAAGAAAAATTTTAAAACCCCCTTTTTTGGGAAAATTTTCCCCCCAAAAAAAACCCCCCCAAAAAAAGGGCCCTTTTAAACCCCCCCCAAAACCAAAAAAAATTTTCCCTTTTTGGGGGGGCCTTTTTTGGGTTAAAAAAACCCAAAATTTTGGGGCCCCTTTTTTTTTTAAGGGGGGATGTCGTTTAATCCCCCCCTTTGCTTTTTTTGAGTTTAATAAAAAAAATTTTGGAGGGGGAACGACCCCCCTTTTTTGGGGGGGGGTTTTTAAAAAATTTTTCCTATTTTTTTTTTGGTGTACCGTTTGGGAAAAAAAATGCATAGCTAATGAAAAAGAGACAACGAACTGAATAAGGAAAAAATTTGGGAAACAATTAATGATTGAAACTTTGTTTTTTGGGGGAACCCGGGGGACAAAAAAACCCCCTTTTTTTGTTCCAGAGAAAAAGAGAGAAGAGAGAAGAGAGAAAAGGGAGAGGGGAGAGAGGGGGGAAAAGAGAGAGAGAGAAAAAGGCTATTAGCCCCTCCCAAAATTTCCCCTTTTTCTTTTCCGTTTCGTTCTTTTTGTTCAAAAAATCAATTTCCCTTTTTCTTTCCCCAAAAAACCCCCCAAACCCCCCCCCCCCCCCAAAAAACCAAAACCCCCCCCCCCCCCCCCCTTTTTAAAAATTTAGCGGGGGGGATTACGAGGGGCATTTGCAGACACCCCCCCAAAAAAAAATTTTTTTTAACTGAGAAAGTGTGAAAAAATTTTAAAAAAAGGAAAGGGGGCCCAAAGGGTGTGGAAAACAAAAAGGGGACAAAATGAATTTTAAAACCAAAAAACCCCCCAAAAAATGGTTTCCCCCCCTTTTTGGGGGGAAATACTTTCTGGGGGATGCCAAAATTTTCACCCCCGTGGGGTAAAATTTCCCCCTCTCAGGGGGGGGGGGGGGGGGTTCCAAAAAACCCCCTTTCCCCCGGGGGTTTGGTGGACAGCCCAAAAAGGGCGGTCATCATTTCTTTGTTTTTCCTTTCCCCCCCCCAAAAGACATTAAAATTTGAAAATTTTTTTTGGGGTTGTTGTTTTGTTGTTGTTTTAAGAGGGGGGGGTTTTGGGAAAGAGAAGAGAGGAGAAAAGGAGAGAGAGGAAGGGGAGGGGGGTAAAAAAAAAAACTTTCCCCCTTCCAGTTACAAACAAAAAAGGGGTTTTGGATATCTGACAATAAAAAAATAAAAAAAATTTAAAAAAACCCAAATGAATAGTGTAAACATAATCCCAAAACTCCAAAAACCCCCAAACCGAAAAAAAAAGCCCCCCCGGGGGTTAAACCCCCTACTTTTCCCAAAAAAAAGGTTTTTGGGGAGAGAAAAGAGAGGAGAGAGAAAAGAGAGAGAGGGGAGAGAGAGAGAGAGAGAAAAAGAGAGAAAAGGAGAGAGAGAAAAAGGGGAGAAAAAAGAGAGAGGGGAAGGGGACCAAATTTCATGCTTCCCTCCATCATGCTTTTTTTTTTTTGGGGCGCGCGTGCGTGGGGGGAGCGCGCGCGGGGGGGGTGCGTACTGGGGCGTGCTCGTGTGGCGTGTGTTGTGTGGTGTGGTGTGTGTGTTTTTGGTGTGGGGGTTGTGGGTGTGTGAAAATTTTTCCCCTTTTTTGGGGTTTTTTTTCTTTTTCTTCTTCTTCTTCTTTTTCTTTTTTCTTTTTTCCCTTCTTATTCTTTTTCCCTTCCCCTTTCCCCCCCTTTTTTCCATTTCTTACTTCACTTTTTTTTCCTTTTGATATTTCTGAAAAACCTTTCCCCCCTTTTTTCCCCCTTTTTTTCCCTTTTATTACTTTTT
This sequence comes from Conus canariensis, assembly GCA_033310375.1. Classification (NCBI taxonomy): domain Eukaryota; kingdom Metazoa; phylum Mollusca; class Gastropoda; order Neogastropoda; family Conidae; genus Conus; species Conus canariensis. Next base: position 45,413 of record JAMYXO010000314.1, on the reverse strand, counting down.
TTTTTTTTTTCCCTTTCCCCCTTTTTCTTTATTTTATCTTTCTGAAAACCTTTTTTTTTCCCTTTTTTTTTTTTCACTTTTTAGTGTACCCCCAAAATTCTACTTTTTTTCAGTTTTTTTTTTTTCCCTTTTCCCCTTTCCCTCCCCTTTTTTAAAAGGGGGTCCCCCTTTTTTTTTGGGGGAAAAATGGCCTTCGTTTTCATTTGGGAAAATTTTTTTAAAAACCTTTCTTCCCCTTAAATTTTTTAAAACTGACCCCCCCCACAGGGGGGGAAAAATTTTGTTTTTTCTTCATTTTTTCCCATCCATAAAATCTATTGTCACAACACGGGGGGGAAAAACATTAGGGGGAAAAAAAAAAAAAAAACGATTTTTAAAGGGAAAAAAAAAAGGGGAAAAGGGGGGGGGGCAGGGGGGGTACGGGGATGGGGGAGGAGGGGAAAGGGGGGGGAAAAGTGTTTTGTGTGTTTTTTGGGTGTGTTGTGTGTGTGTGTGGTGTTTTGTGGGTGTGTGTTTTTGGGGTGGTGTGTGCGGGGGTGCGGCTTTGTGTGTTATATTTTTTTTTTGGGTTGCCCCCCACGTGTGTGGGGTTTTTTGCGTAAAAAATGCAAAAAAATTGTTTTTGGTGTGGGGTTGGGGTGGGGGTGGGGAGTGTCGGGGGTGTTTGCAAAATTTTGAAATATCTTTTTGTGCGTGTGTGGGGGGAAACCCCGGTGTGTTTTGAATGGTGGTGTGGGGGGGTTTTGGTGGGGTTTTGGTGTGTGTGTGTGGGGGAAAAAGGGGCGGGCTCCCCCCCGTGTTGTGTGGGGTTGGGGGGTGTTTTAAAATTTTTTATATATATATATAAATAAAAAAAATTAAAAATATATAGGTTTGTGTGTGTTTTGTGTGGGTTTTGTGTGTGGGGGGGTGTGTTTTGGTGTGTGCGTGCTTGCCCCCCTTTGGGGGTGCGTTTTGTTTGTGTCCATCCGGGGCAGGAGTGGGGGCGGGGTGTGTGGGTGGGGGGTTGTGGGGTGGGGTGTGGGGGGGGGTGATTTGGTGTGTGTGTGCGGGGGGGCCCCGGGGGGCCCCGGCGTCGTGCGTGCGTCGGTTTTGTGGGTGTGTTTTGGGTGGGTTTTTTGGGTGTGTGTGTATGATGTTTGGGGTTGGTGTGTGTGTGTGGGTGTGTGTGGGGTGAGTGCAGGCGTGTGTTTTTTGGGTGGGGTGTGTTTTGGGGTGCGTTTTTTGGTGCGTGCTTGCGTGCGTGCGTGCGTGCGTGGTGGGGTTGGTGTGGTGTGTTTTGTGTGGGGTTTGGGGTTGGGGAAATTTCCCTTTTTTTGCTTTTTTTTTTTCTTCTTCTTCTTCTTTTTTTTTTTCTTCTTCTTTTTGTTTCTTTTTTTTTTCTTTTCTTTTTTTCTTTTTCCCTTCTTTTTTTTCTTTTTTTTTTCTTTCTTTTTTTTTTCCCACTTTTTTTTTCCTCTTGTATACCTGTTTAAAAATTTTTTCCAGGGGTTTTTTCCCCTTTTTTTCCCCTGGGGGTTTTATTACGCCCTTTTTTTTTTTCCCCCCCCTTTTTCTATCTTTATTTTTCTTTAAGCTTTTTTTCTTTTTTTTTTTTTAAAAATTTTTTTGTTATTGTTTTCCCCCCAAAATTTTTTACATTTTTTCAGTTTTCCCCTTTTCGCCTGTTTTAAAATTTCTTCTCCCATTTTTGGGGAAAAACGCCTTCGCTTCACTTCAAAAAAATTTTTTTAAAACCTTTTCCCCCCCCTTTTAAAACAAACTTTAAAGACAACCCCCTACGGATAAAAAGGGGTTTTCTTCATTTTTTCCCCCATATCCCCCTATTGTCACAACAAGAGGGGGGAAACTTATGAGAAAAAAAAAAACCCCGGGGAAAAAAGGGGAAAAAAAAGTGGGAGGGGAGGGCAGTGGGGGGGGTTGGGGGGGGAGGAGATAAAAGGGGGGGAATTGGGGGGTTGGTGTGTGTTTTGTGGTGTGTTTTGTGTGTGGGTGTGGTGGGTGTATTTTGTTGTGTGTGTGTTTTTGGGGGGGTTTGTGTTGGTGTGTGTTGTAAAATTTTTTGGGGTTTTGCGTGGGCGTGCGGGGGTGTATAGGGGGTTGGGGTGCGTGCGTGCTGGTGGGGGGGGTTTTCTTTTTGTCCCGTCCATCCCGTGTGTGTGTTGTGTGGGGTTTTTTGGGGGTGTGTGTGAGTGTCTACGGTTTGTAAGGGGGGCCATTTTGCAGTTGCGTGTGGGGGTGCAGGCGTGGGGGGGGTGTGTGTTTTTTGTGTGTGTGGGGGGTGTGTGTGTGTGTTTTGGTGGGGTTGGGGTGCGAGCCTTTGCGTGGGGGGGGGGTTTTTTGGAATGTGGGTGCATCGGCGCGGGCGCGCGCCCCGGGGCGCCCCGCGTTTTGTGGGGGGTTTTGAGTGAGGGGTGTCAAAAATTTTTGAATTGTGAAAACCCCCATGCGTGCGTGTGTAGAAAAAGGCGGGGTTTTTTGGTGTGGGGTGGGGTGTGCTGCGGCTGCGGCGTGCGTGCTGCGGGCGTGCGTCGTGCGGCGTGCGTGCGTGTGTGGGGTGTTTTGTGTGGTGTGTGTGTGTGGGGGGGGGTTTTAAAAAAATTCCCCTTTTTGCTTTTTTTTCCCCTTCTTTTTCTTTTTTTCTTTCTTTTTTTTCTTCACATTTTTTTCCCTTGAAAAACGGGGGTTTAAAACCCCGTTCAGGGGTTTGGGGCCCTTTTTTTCCCCCCTCTTTTTTACGTTTTTTTTTTTCCCCCCCCTTTTTTCCTTATCTTTATTTTTCAAAAACCCTTTTTTCCCCTTTTTTTCTTCTTCATTTTTGGGGTTATGGTCCCCCCCCCAAAAATTCCCCTACATTTTCCAGTCTTTTTTTTTCCCCTCGCTCTGTCTTAAAAATCTGTCTCCAGTTTTTTTGGGAATATCCCCTTTCGCTTCACTTCAGAAAATTTGTTTTCCCCTTTTCCCCCCCCCTTAAATACATTGGGGGAAAAATCCCTACAGGGGGGGAAAAAATTTTTCCCATTTCGTCACCCCAATATAATCAAATTGTCACAACAGGGGGGGGAAAAAAACATTAGGAGAAAAGAAAAAAAACGGGGTTTAAAAGGGTGAAAAAAGGGGGAGGGGGGGGGGCAGGGGGGTGACGTTAAAAAGGGGAGGCGGTGAAAGGGGGGGAAAAGTGTGTGGGGTGTGTTTTGGGGGTGTGTGTGTGTGTGGGTGGTGTGTGTGTGGGGTTTTGGCGCGCCGCGCGCTTTGGGGGGTGTTGTGCTTTTTTCGGGGGGTGTGTGTGTGTGTTGCGTGTTTGTTTTGGGGTGGTGGGGTTTTGTGTGTGGGGGGGTGTGTGGGGGTGTGGGGTTGGGGGTGAGGGGGGTGGTGATGGTGTCTACTGTTTTTTAAGTGTGCATTGCATGTGTGCGTGTTGAGTGCGGGGCTGTTTTGGTGTGGGGTTGGGGTGGGGGGTTTTTTGGGGGGTTTTTTTTTGGGGTGTGTGGGGGTGGGGGGCGCGCGGGGCGCGCGGGGGGGCAAGCTTGTGTGTCAGCGGAAGGCTTTAAGAGTGGGGCAGGGGGGGGAAAATACAAAAACAGGTTTGAGCTTTGTGGCGGGGTGGAGAACATTTTTTTAATTTTTAAAGTTTGGGGAAAAAGGGGTTTCCACAGTGAACTTTGTAGAAAAAAAGTGAAAAACGCTTCGGGAAAGCAAAAATGAATTGTTAAAAAAAAAAAAAAAACCGATCGCAGCAAGCCAGGGTGGTTTTTTTGACTTTTTCCCTCAAAAAAAAAGGGGAAATCATAAACGAAATACAAAATTTTGATGCCACAAAAAATTCATATCCATGAACAAAAAAAGGGGATAACCTTTGAAATATGCAAGCGGGGGTTAATAGAACAGGGAAAGAGAAAAGAGAGAGGGAAAGACAGAGAGAGAAAAAGGGGGGGGGGGGGGGGAGAAAAAGGAAAAGCCCGAGAAGGGGGGAGACAGACACCAGAAAAAAAAAACAGCCAAAAACCACATACTTGAAAGAAGAGAGGGGAAAAAAGGGGAAAAAGGGGAAGAGAGAGACAGACAACAGACGACAAAAAAAAACAGAGAGACAAGAAAAAAACCCAACAAAAGAAAACCCCCTGACAGACAGACGGACAGAAAGAAGAGGGGGTCAACAGACAGACAGACAGGCGGGCAGACAAGAGAGAGGGGAGAGAGAGGGGAGAGGGGGAGAGAGAGAAAAGAGGAGAGGAAATGAAAAAAAAGGGGGGGGGAAAGGGGGGGGGGAACGGTAAGCCAGAAAAAAAAAGACAGGACAGGGGAAGGGGGCGCCCCCCCTATCAGTTGTTTAAAAAGGGGAAAAAAAAAAAACCAAAGAAAAAAAAAACGTAAAAAGGGAAAAAAAAAATAAAAACCCCCCAAAAAAAACCAATAAAAAAAATTTTCCTTTTTAAAAATTTTTTAAATTTAAAAAAAAAAAAAAAAATTGTACAAAAAAGGGGGCAAAAAAAGGGGCCCCCCCTAGCACGAAATAATCAAATGCCCCCAAACCCCCTTTTTTTTTAAAAAACTACAAATTGTGTAGGAAAGTAAAACACTTTTTTTTTAAAAAAATTTACCCCTTTGGGGTAAGAAGAGAGAGAGAGGGGAAAGAAAAGGGGAAAAAGAGAGAGAAAAAGAAAAAAGAGAGAGAAAGAGAGAAAGTTGGGGGGAAAAAAGGAAAAAAGGCATGTATATAAATAAAAATTTTTTGTTTTAAACTAATTCCCAAAAAATTTTCACACTACCCAAAATTTACAACTGTCCCCCAACCTTTAAAAAATTTTTAATATTTTTAAAAAACAAAAAAGGGGAAAATCTCTCCTTATGGGTAGTGAAAAAGGGGGAAAGGGGGGGTTTTCTTTTTTATTTTTGGGGGGTTTTGGGTGATAAGTGTTGTTCCCGGGGTTTTAGGATGAATTTTTGGGGGATTTTCCCCCCCTGAAAAAAAACTGCTGCTTCCAAAAAAATTTTTGGGCCCTTTTTTTTTTTTTTTCTTACAAACCCTTTTTTAACTGTTTTTTCGGGGGTTTTTTTTGAAAACTTTTTAAATTTTTCTGGGAGGGGGGTTTTGGTTGTGACGGTTTAATCAAAAAAAAAGGTTTTTCCTGCAATAACCACAAACACACACACACCACAAAAACACCACACACACACACACCCACCCCAAAAAATTTTACCACAACACACCCCCACACACACACACACACACACACAAAAAGGCAAAACACACATTACAAACACCCCACACACACACACAAAACACAAAACCACACCACACACATTACAAAACACACACACACAAAAACCCCCCACACAAAACACACAACCCCGGGGGGCGAACGCACCGCGCAGGGCAAAAAAACCACACACCCACACCACACACAAACACAGAGAGAGAGGGGGAAAGAGAGAGAGAGAGAAGAGGGGAAAAAAGGGGAAAGAAAAGAGAGGGGGCCCATCACGGGGGCACGGAACAAACTTTTATTAAACAGGGTTTTCCGACCCCGGCCGCCCCCTGAAAAAAAAATTCCGAATACAGTCACCCTTTCACTAAATAAAAAGAAATTTTTTTCATCTCTAAAGACCTTTAAAAACCCCAAAACTATATTTTTTTGTTTCCGGGGGGGGGGCCAAAAAGACTTTAAAAGGGGCCAACCTTTTTTCCCTTTTTTTAACCCTTTTCCCCCTTTTTCCCCCTTTAAACCCAAATTTTGTGGGGGGAAGCACCGGGGAAAAGGGGGAAAACGTCCCCAGCCCCCCGGGGCGAAGTGGTTAGCGTCACAAACCCCCCCGGGGGGAAAATCGGGGGTTCAAACCCCCATAAATTGGGGGTGGGTTTTTTTTTTCCCCCCCACCGGCTCCACCCAGATTTTAGTTTGCTACGGGCCCCTTTGGGGGGAAACGGGGCCCTGCAGTCGATTTTCACCCCTTTTTGGGATCGTCTCTGAGGGGGGTTGGGGAAAATTTTCCCCCGCCCAACATGGGGGTCCTTTTTTCTCCCGGGCCCCTTTTTTAAGGGGGGGGGAAAATTTTTTGGGAAAAGGAAGGGGAAGTGGCTTTTGTCGGGAGTCTCAGACCGAAAGGGAAAAATCCTACCCTCATCCTAAACACCCCTCTTTTTTCATCGTTTTACAAAAAATGGGCCCCCAAATTCAATGGGCCCTTTTTCCCCCGCTCCATGGTGATCTCAGTTTAAAATTTTTCCCTTTCAAGTCTGTGAACTTTTTTTTGGGTTTCCCTTGGGGGTCACCGGTATCGACGAGTCCATGGGGGTGTCCGGTTTTGGGGGGGGTTTTGGGGTTTTGGGGGCCCCCGGAGGGAAGCTCACCACGGCCCCCGGGTCCGCGACTAAGCAAAAATTTTTTTCATCAGCTGGGGCTTAGGGGTGTGATGTCCTCGTAAGGGGTTTGGGGGAAAAAGGGGGGCCCCCTTTTTAAAACCCCCGAAGTACTCGGGAGCAGTGCAGTGGCTCCTCCGGGGTTTTTTCCCCTTTTAAAAAAATTGACATCCGGGGGGGACCCTGTGGTTGCCGGTGCGGGGCCCCCCCGGGGGGACCGAACCCCGGGGTTTGGGGGGGTGGACAGGGGGGGGGGGAATAAGCGGGGTGGGTTTTCTGCCACTGAGGTGGCGCAGAAATTTTGGGGGGGCAAAAAAAAAAAACACATAAAAGAAAAAATAAAAGGGGAAAAAAGTCCCCCCAAACCTTCGATCTCCCGCTGAGGGGAAGGGGGAAAAAAAAAAAGATAAAGTTGCCCTTTTTTAAAATTTTTGTCGACAAAGAACCTTTAAAGGAGGCTTTGGGAAAGGGGGGGAAACTGGTTTTTCCCCTTTTTTGGGGGGTTATTGACCCTCCTTTTTAGAGACTGTGTTGGTCGAAGTTTTTGGATTTTTCCCTTTTTTTTTTTGTAGCCTCAAAAATTTTTTAAAAAAAGGGTTTTTTTTTCCTCTCCCCGTTCCCTTTTAAATTGTTTTACACGGTTTTTTCATTTTTTTTTTTCCTTTATTAAAAAAAGGGAATTTTTCCTGTTTCTTTTTACCCCCATTTTTCTATGCATATAGCGGTTTAAAGTAGATAAATGAGCAGCGGGAATAACGTCTGTCTGGCCCCCCCCCCTTTTCCCCTCTTCCTTTTCTCCCCTCCCTTTCCTCCCCCTCTCTCTCCTTTTCTCTCTCTCTCTCTCCTCTCTCGAAAAGGGGATTTTAAAAAAAAAATAAGTAGCAGGGGAGAAAAATTTTTCTCTCCTCTCCTCCTTTTCCCCTCTCTCTTCCCCTCTGTCCGTCTGTCTGTCCGGGGCCCTTTTTTTCGTCTTTTTGTCTGGGCCCCTCCCCCCTCTCCTTTTCTCGTCCCCCTCTTTTTTCTCTCTCTTTTTCAAAAGCGATTTTTAAAAAAAAAATTTTGAGCAGGGGAATCATCTTTTCTTCTCCCCTTTTTTGTCTCGTCTCTGTCTGGCTGCTGTCTGTCTGCTGTCCCCTTTTTTTGTCTCCCCACTCTCTCTCTCTCTCCCCCCTCTCCCTCTCTTCCCCCCTCCTTTTTTTTCCCCACTGTCAAATTTTTTTCTTTCCCTTTTTTTTTTAAAAACCCCTTTTCCTTTTTTTTTTTTTCTTTTTTGTCCCTTTTTTTTGTGTTTTGTCAAAATCTTTTTATAGTTGGAGTTTTCCATTTTTTTTCCCCGTCTTGATCTGTTTAGCGTTCTTTTTAGCAAAAAAAACCCCCTTTACCCTTTAAAAAAAAAATTTATTTTTTCCCTTTCCCCCCCCCCCCAAACAAAAATTTTTGGGGGAAACCCCTTTTTGGGGTGCCGAAAAGGTTTTCCCCTTTTTTTTTTTTGGGCCCCTATCTAAAATTTTTTCAGCAGGAGAGGGCAAAACATTAAAGAGAAAAAAAAAAAGGGTTTTAAAAAAAAACAAAAACCCAAAAAAAAAAAAAAAAAAAGAAGGAAAGAAAAATTTTTTGTGTGTGTGTGTGTTTTGTGTTTTGTGTGTGTGTGTGTGTGTTTTGTTGTGTGTGGGGTGCGCCCGGGGGGGGCGGGGGGGTGGGGCGGCGGTGTATGTGGGGGCCCTTTGGGGGGGGGAAATATGGGGGCCCCCCCAGACTGCTATTTTAAAATTTGAAATTTAAAAAAGGGGTTTAAGGGGGGGAGGAAACGACTATGTCCCCCAAAAAGGGGGTTTTTCGGGGGTCATTATTCGAGATAAAAAAGGGGAGGGGGGGAAATTTTATGGCTCTCGAGGCAAACATTGGGGGTTTTGGGGGCTTACCAAAAAAAAAGGGGGGTTTCCCCCTCAACTCCAATTTTTTTCCCCCCCAAACCTTTTTTTAAAAAATTGGGGCCCCCTTTTCCCCTGACAACAAAGGGCCCAAAAATAACCCTAATTCCCCCCCTAAAAATTTTTCTCTAGCTGTAGATGAAAAAAGCATGAAAAATCATTTTCCCCCCGTTTTTTCTTTAAAAAATAGACCAAAAAAACACAGGGGCAGACAACGACAGACGCACAACCCCACACCACCACACACACACAAACCCCCACACACACCACCAAAACCCCAAACACACAACCCCAACAAGGGCCCCCCAACAGACAGACAAAACACACACACACACACACAACACACACCAAACCCCCAAAAGGGGGACAAAACCCTCAATGCACGACAAACCCGAGTCCCGAGAGACAAAAAAGGGCAGGGGGGACAGACCCCCCACAGAGAGAGAAGGGGAGAGGGGGGAGAGAGAGAGAGAAGGGGGGAAGAGAGAAGAACACCGGGAAAACTGCCCCTTTTTTTAAAAACATTGGGTTTTTTAAACCTTTGTGACATTTTGGGGGGGGAAACAAAAGAACAAAACAAGATAAGGCAAGGAAACCCAAGCCCCCAAAAAGTTTTGGGGAAGAAATTAAAAAGTTTGGGGGTTTAAGAAAAAACCCAAGGCCCCACGTCAAAAACCACCAAATAACGCAATTCTAAAAAAAATAGAAAAGAATACAACAAAAAATTTTTTCCAAAATTTGAAATTCCCCTTTTTTTAAATTTCATCATTCGAGTTATTTTTTTTTGTTTCTGATTTTTAAACCCTTCTGAAAGTATTTTTGGGGGGGGGGGTTTTTTAAAAAAATAAAGTCATAGTTCATTTTTGGGGAACCAACGGCCTCTTTTTTTGGCAGATTGTTTTTTAAAAAATTTTTCTTTTTTTCCCCTATACTTTTAAAATTTTGAACAAGGGGAAAAGGCAATGCTTTTCATTTCCCCCAAAGGGAACCCCCCCAATGGGAAAAGGGGCGCAGTGGGGAGGGCTCAAAAAAATTTTTTTTTAAAAGGGGGTTAAAACCCAAAGAGTTCGGGGTTTTTAACCCGGGGGAAGGGAAAAAACCCTTCCCCCTGCACGTAATCAACGAAAAATTTTTTTCTTTTTAAAAATATTTTTTTTTTTAAAAAAAAAAACCCCCGTTTTTTAACCCTTTTCTTTTTTTCCCCCTTTTGGGAATCCCTTTTTCCCCTTTTTTTAAAAAAAGAAAACCACCCCTTTTTTTTTTAAAATTTCCCCAAAAAAAATTTTCCCTTTTTATCCAACCCCCTGGCACCCCGAGAGAAAAGAGGAGAAGAGAGAGAGAGAGAGGAGAGGAGAGAGAGGGGAGGGGAAGAAAAGGGGGTCACACGGGCCCCCAAAAACATGTGTCCACTTAAAAAAACCCCACCCACCCTTTTTTCCCGCAAAAAAAAAAATCCAATAAAATTTAAAACCCCCTTTTCAGGGCCCCCAAAATTTCCCCCCAAAAGGGGCCCCCTTTTACCAAAAAATTTTTTTTTTTTTTTCCCCGGGGGAAAGGGGGCAGGACCCCCAAAAAACCCTTTTTTTTTCTCCCCAAATTTTCTCATCCACTTTTTCCCCAACTCATTGTAAAGGGGTAAAGCAGAAAAGCCAAAAAAAAAAGAAAAGACGCCCTTTTAGTCTTTTCCCCAAACTAAATAGGGGCCCCGGAAGAGAGAAAGAAAAAAGGGGAAGAGAGAGAGAGAAAAGGGGAGAAGAGAAGAGAAAAGAGAGAGAAAAGGAGGGGAAGATAATTTTTTCCATTTCAGACTGTCCAGGGGGGGGGGGAAAACGGGGGTTTGGGGTTTTTTTTAAAAACACAAAGGGATGTTTTTTTGGGTTTTAGGTTTAAAAAAAACCGGGGGGTTTTCTTTGCACTCGTACCGCATATGCACCCTAAAGCGCCCCCAAAAAAATTCCCCTCTTTTGGGAATGGGTTTTTTAAAAGCCTTCTTTTTTCTTCAAAAAACACGAGAAACAAAAAATTTAAAAATTTTTTGCTACTTATAATCAAAAAAAAAAAAACCTTTTAAAAACCCCAAAAGAACAAAAAAACATAAAAGATCAATACTTCCAATCCCCCGGGGTTTTTAAAAAAAATGACTTCTTACCTGGCCCCGGTTTTCACAAAACACAACCACGCTTTTCCCCCACCCCCAAAACCCCCGGGTTTTGAAAAATCCCTTCCCCCTCTTCTTTTACCTGCTTTGGTTTGGGGCCCTTGGGGTTTTTCCCCTCCAGGGTTTTTAGGACGGGGCTTTCCCCCGGGCCCTCCCCTGGGGGGTCGAAATAAACTCTTCTTTTTTGGGCTTTTCCTTTAAAACCCCCCTCTGGGGTTTAAAATTTAGGGTTTTTTTTCTTTACCCACCTCTGGGCTTCAAACTTATTTTTTTCTCTTTCCCCGCTTTTCCCCCCAAAACTTTGGGGGGGGGGGGGGGGGGGGGGGGGTTTTCCCCAAAAAACCCCCCCCCCAAAAATTTTTCCGACCCTTCTTTTTGCCGGGCCCCCCCTTTCCCCCCCCCTCTCTCTCTCTCCCCCCTGTCTTCTCTTCTCTCCTTTCCCCTCCCTTTCTCCCCTTTCCCCCCCCCCCCCCCTCCCCTCTCCTCCTTCCCCCCTCTCTCTCCCCCCTGGTGTTTTTCCCCCCCCCTTTCGTTTTTCTCCCTTTACTTTTTTTTAGGAAGGGGAAAAAAAGGGGGCCCCTTCGGGGATGGGGGCCTTTTCCCTGCTTCCAAACCCCCCCGTTTTTCCCCTAAACCCGAATTCCCCGGGTTTTTTACAAATTTTTTTTTCCCCACATCAGCATTTACAAACCCTCCCACCCAACTGATTTGCAAACAAAAACCCCTTGGCACCCCCAAAAAACATCGAAATTTTCCCCCCCCCTTCGGGGGCCACTTTTTCCCCCGTAATTTTCTTTAAAAAAGGGGGGCGAAACAACATCCCCGGGGGGGTTCCCCACCGACAAAAGAACCCCAACCCCCGTGGGGGCCCCGGGAAAACCAACCGGGGAAAAGTCCAAGACCCCCCCTCTTTTTTGGGGGGTTTTTTTAAAAAAACCCCCCCTGACTGGGGGATTTTTTGCCCCCACCTTTTTTGGGGGCCCCCAGGGGAGTTTTTTCGTTCCCCTCCCCCTTTCCCCGTCCCCGGGGGGGGGGCCAACTCCCCCCTTTCTACCTTTAAGGGGGGCCCTTTTGGGCACCTGACCACTTCGGGCCTCCCGACACAGGACCCTGGGTTTTGAATTTTGGGGGGGCACCCCGGTTAATTGGGGGTTTTAACCCCATTTTTATACTACGTACAATGTCCCCCCTTTTTTTTTTCCCCCGCGGGTTTTAAAAAACCTTTTGGGGAGAGGGTTTTTAAAGCCTTTGGGCCCCGACTATTCTGGTCCCACAACTGAAATTTTTGGGGGGGGGGCTTTAGAAGGAAAAAAGGGTAATTTTTCCCCCTTTGATAGGGGTTTTGGGGTCTTTTTTGGGGCACGTCGTGGTTTGGGAAAAGGGAGTTTTTTTCCTTTTCCCCCGTGGGGTTTTTTTATTTGGGGGGCTTTTTTTTATTGGGAAAAAAGGGGGGGGTTTTTTTGCTTCCCCCTTTTGGGGAAAAAAAAGGGAAAAAACCCCCCCCTTTTTTAAAAAAAAAAAGGGTTTTTTTTCAGTTTATCTGTCATTTGAGAAAGCCCCTCTCTTCTGTCTTTGTCTCTTTCTCTGTCTTTGTCTCTTTCTCTCTCTCTCTCTCTCTCTCTAAAGAGAGAGAGACAGAGAGACAGAGACTTACAGAGACAGACAGACAGACATATGAACGGACAGACGGACAGAATTACAGAGAGAGAGAGAAGAGAGAGAGAGAGGAGAGAGAGAGGGAGAGAGAAACTCACACAGGCTCACAAACATATGTCTACTTGAACATTTCATCCTATCCCCACCTTCCGCGAAAAGAGAAATCCAAGAAAACTCACCCATTTACTATGACAGCAAGATCCCCCCGCCCAGCCCCCCCCCCCCCCCCCCCCCCACTCCCAAGATCATTTCACTTTTCCCCCCAATATTCCCATCCTCTCTTTCCTCTCAGCTCATTGTAAGGGGTACAGCACAACGACAACAACAAAGAAAAGACGCCCTTCAGGCTCTTCACTCTGTAGCGCCGTGGGGAGGGAAAGAGTAAAAAAAAAAGATAATGTTGCCATTTCAGACTACTCTGTCGGCACTAAAGCATTGGATGGAGGCTGAGAAAGGAGGAATAGTAACGTCCCTTGTGATGATGATTGGCGTCTCTAGTATGGCGGAAATGGCATGTTTTTTTATTTTTTTATTTTTTTACCTTTGCTGTGGTTGAGGTGTTTTGTTGTCTTTTTATGTTGGAAACGGTTGTTTGTTTGCTTCCTTTTGAATAAAGGCATATCCGTAACAGAAAACGTTACAGTTTACCTGTCATTTCACAATGTCCCTCTCTGTCTTTTCCTCTCTGTCTGTCTGTGTCTGTGTCTGTGTTTCTGTGTGTGTGTGTGTGTGTGTGTGTGTGTGTGTGTGTGTGTGTGTGTGTGTGTGTGTGTGTGTGTGTGTGTGTCTCTCTCTCTCTCTCTCTCT
>JAMYXO010000314.1:25000-27500 GCA_033310375.1 Conus canariensis | reverse complement strand
CTCTCTCTGTCTCTGTCTGTCTGTCTCTTTCTCTCTCCCTCTCTCTCTTTCTCTCTCTCTCTCTCTCTCTCTCTCTCTCTCTCTCTGACTGTCTATCTGTCTCTCTCTCTCTCTCTGACTGTCTCTCTGTCTGTCTCTCTCTCTCCCTCCCTCTCTCTCTCTCTCTCTCTCTGACTATCTGTCTGTCTGTCTATCTGTCTGTCTGTCTGTCTGTCTGTCTCTCTCTCTCTCTCTCTCTCTCTCTCTCTCTCTCTCTCTCTCTCTCTCTGTCAGTCAGTGGCAGAAGAAGGTACTGACAAAAAAGCTACACCGGTGAAATCGCCTGTCACTTGTGGCAGTGTCAACGGTGAACCGTTTTTTGTGGGTCAGAGAGGTGAGTCCGGACATACTGTGAAAAACACGTGCAAACAAGTGAACGGCACAGCGTGTACAAATGTAAAGAAACCTTTTTCCTTCCTGTTGTGGAATGTGAATGGCTTATATTCTAAACTTACCGACTGTGATTTTATGTCGTTTATTTACGAGTTTGATTTCATATGTTTGATTGAAACATTTATGGACGAATGTCGTGCTGATGTGTTTGTTGGTTATGAAGTATTTTGTAAATCTGCAGTTAAATTTTCAAAACAAGGAAGGCGATCAGGCGGAGTGATTTGTTTATTCAGAAAAGAATTGTCTCCCTTTGTTAAAATCATCGACGTTAATCATTCAAACTTTTGTGTGTTCTTGATCGATAAAAGATTATTTGGAATAGATAAGGATGTTTTGTACTTTTGTGCCTATATACCTCCAGAAGGTTCACCTTTTTATGCCCATTTTGATATTGATAATGGTATTAATTTACTTGAAGAATGTCTCGTTGATTTATTGTTACCTAGGGATGTTTATGTGATAATAAATGGTGACCTCAATAGCAGAACCTCTAACATTTCACAAGACATATCTGTGAACGATGTTCTTGATGAGCATTTCCATAGCCGGCCTCTCAGTATTGATCGACACTCCGAAGATTGTACATTGAATAATTATGGTAAATTGCTACTGAATGTGTGCACTGCTGTAGATCTGTGCATTCTTAATGGCGTGTGTAAAGGTGACCTTGAAGGTCGCTATACATACATGTCTGATACTGGTTCCAGTGTTGTAGATTATTTCATATTTTCTAAAGAACTTTTTGCTCTTTTGTATGATTCATGTATGCTTAATGTTTTAGAACGTATAGATTCTGACCACTTACCTGTATCGCTTTCTATTGCTTTTCCTAAAGAAAATACTGTACATGCCAGTAACAAGATTGAAAAACAGGTTATAGAAAAACTCGTCTGGAATGATGAACATGCTAATTTGTTTCATAGTACATTATGTAGTGATAGAATTCGTACAAAGATAGATGTTGCTATAGATTTATTAGACGCGGATATAAATTATGCGCTAAGTATGTTTAATGATGGCATGAAAGAAAGTGCAGACTGCATGAGAAGGTGTATATATATTAATAGTAACAAAAAACCTTGTGATTGGTATGATAAAGAATGTGATGCTAGTAAAAGAAAAGCCAGGAGGTTACTTCGTATCAGTCGTTGCACTTTAAAGACAGTGGACAAAAATGCTTACTCAGTTGCAAGGCGAGAATATAAACATTTATTGAAGAGAAAAGAGAAAGACTTCAACAATTCTTTAGTTCAAAAACTTGTATCATCTATAAACTGTCAAAAGGAATTTTGGGATACTATTCAGAGGATTTCTTTCAAAAGAAAACAGCCCAGGAATAACATTAGTATTGATACATGGTTTCAACATTTCCAGGCTCTACTAGAATCTGATGTTAGTAACATGTGTGTTGACCAAACACTTGATGTCAACAATGATAGTTATATGAATCGACCAATTACACAAGACGAAGTAGTATTAGCGTGTAGAAAATTGAAAAATCGCAAGGCGGCTGGCCCAGACGGCATTATTGGTGAACTATTTAAACATGCTTCTGATCAGGTAATGCAATTCTTTCTGAAATTGTTTAATATATTATTTGATAAAGGTACTTTTCCAGAAAACTGGACTGAATCAGTTATTTTGCCAATTTTTAAAAAGGGTGATGTTAATAACCCCAACAATTACAGAGGGATCTCTATTAGTGATATTAGTAGTAAAATCTTTGGGACAATTATTAATAACCGATTGCAAGAATGGGTAGAGGAAAATAATATCACAGGTGATTATCAAGCAGGCTTTAAGAAGGGTTACTCAACTACTGATCACATGTTTACTTTGCTTGCACTTGTGCAGAAGCAGTTTTCTTACAATAGGAAGTTATACGTAGCTTTTATAGATTTTGAAAAAAGCGTTTGACTCCATTAATAGAAATCTCCTCTGGCCCATTTTGACAAAAAATGGTATTAAAGGTAAACTCCATAGATGTATTAGAAGTATGTATGATAGAGTAAGAACCAGAGTCCGTTGTGGAGCGAAACTTACTGACTATATTAATTGTTCTAGAGGA
>JAMYXO010000314.1:0-10000 GCA_033310375.1 Conus canariensis | reverse complement strand
TGAATGAAAGAGTATAATGTAAATATATGGTCAATTGTACTATAATTTTTCCTAAAGCCAGCTTGACAATCATTGATAACGTTATGTTCCTCTATCCACTTTGTTAACCTAGCATTTAGTATATGGCTGTACATTTTGCTGCAGATGTTCAGTAGGGAAATTCCCCTATAGTTATCTGGTAAATTAGTGTCACCCTTTTTAAAGAGTGGTTGTATTATTGCTTCTGTCCACTGTAAAGGATACTTCCCCAAAGCAAATAAGACATTGAATAAAATAACTAAAAAGGGAGCAATAGTACAGATCGAATTTTTAAATATTTCCCCAATAATTCCGTCAGGCCCTGCTGCTTTTCCATTCTTCAAGGAGCGGACAGCTGCGTACACCTCAGATTCAGTGATTTCGCATTCAAGAGTCTCTGTGTTGAAGTGATTAAAGCATTCACTCTGCTGGGACTCGTTTTCATTGTTAGTGTTTTCTACATTGTCTATATTTACATCAGACTGAAATACGTCACAAAAATGGTTGTACCAGTCTTCTTCAGAAATAGCATTTGTAGCAGGTTTCTTATACATACAGGACTTAATTTTATTCCAAAAGCCAGAAGAGTTGTTAATATTTTCATTGAGAGATTCTAAAACTTCTTGTCGATGTTGTTTTCGCTTATATTCTAATAACCTTTTGTAATTTCTACGTTTTTGGTTGTAATCTGCCCTTAACCTCTCGTCTTTGTCAACATTTTCAATATTGTCTATGTCTTCGATATCCTTGTTTGTACGAACACAATATAACTGTCGCAGATCGTGTCTGAGCTCCTTTCTGTGCTGCCGACATTCTTTGTCAAACCATACATTTGATTTTTCTTTACCAACTACAACAGTTTTCTTCATACATTGACTAGCAGAAAGTAACGCATCATTAAAAATGTCAACGGCGTTGTTTACGTCATCGTGAACAACAAGAGTAGCATTTTCCAAGCGGAGCTTGAAATTGTCCGATTCAATATTTTCTCTAAACTCTTCAATTTTACTTCCATCCCAAATTAATTTCTCAAATGCGTACGATTTTTCTGGAAAGTATCATTAGTGGAGCTGCTAAATTGTGACTTCAATATGACTTCTACAGGCATATGTTTTGACTCTATTCTTGGTCTGACATGCAAAGATACACAGTGACTAGTTAAACGTTTTGACATTATGGCATAGTCAACAATGCTACATCCAGTCGGAGAAATGTATGTAAAGTTGCCAAGATCAATATCGCCTTTAACGGCCCCATTCAAAATGGATAACTCAAAACAATCACAAACATTCAACAAATATATACCAAATTCATTTAAAACAGTGTCTTTAGACGTGCGAAAAGACGCTTGATCATCACCCCCCTTCCAAAGCGCAGCGTCGTCCCCTTCATCATCCCTCTCACAACTGTTCTCTCCCCCAGTTCGTGCGTTGAAATCGCCCAGAAGAAAAAGTGGTACATTTCCAAACGTTTCCATCAGATCTAGGATACACTGTTCTAAGAGGGCCACACCACTGGATATTTCAGTGTCCTGATAATACTGAGAATTCATGGGTGGAATATACATTCCGATCAAAATTGTAGGAGAATCTGTGTTAAACAATTCTTTAGCCATTTTCATAACTATTATATTGTCATATTCAACAAACACTTGTTCCACATAGGCTGCTAATTCCTTTTTGACAAGGAGAGTCAAACCACCCGATAATCTGGCTGTTATACCGTCGGATAGCTTAACACCAGGAATTATGAAAGATTTAAAACTAGGAAATAAATGGTCTGGAAAGTGAGTAGCAAAAGTTTCTACAAGAAACAAAAATCAAAGCTACTTAAATAAGATCGAAGATCGTTATCAAAAACATGTGACAGTCCTTCAATGTTGTAAGTCACGAATTTAAGAGTTTTCGCGATATGGGCCTGGCCGAATCCCTATGCAGTGTCTGGATTGACAGGTAAAGAGTCTTTATTGTTCACTTCATGGATTGTGGCTTGGCGTTTACTTGCCACACTAGTGGTACACGAGGCACTTCTTGGTCTATTGTCAGGTCCTCGTTGAGATGTGTTTCGTGCGGATTTGCGCCTACCATTTGTGTTTGTCCTCTTATCGTTGTTGTCTTTTTGCCTCATCTGGTCATTACACTGATGTTTTTTGTTGGCTTTGCCAGGTCTGTTTGTGTTAGACGTTTGTACTTCACTGTTCCGTTCTGAGTTAGGGTCCTGGGGGGTTATTCCAGAATCTTTATCAGAGTCTTTGTTAGTCTGTATTTTTGTCTTGCTGGGTAGATTCGTCATTTTTCTATCTTTCTCGTCAGCTATGTCGGCATTTTGTTCGTTTTGTACGTCAACCACGTCAGTGGCGGCAGCTATGTCAGATTCATGCTCATTAATTAGCTCTGAACACTGTTCGTCAGATGTCTCAACAATTCGCTCGACATCACTGTCTACATTTTGTATGTCAGTTATTTCCGTGTCATTTCCGTCAGGATTCTGTTCGTCAACTGCTTGTGCAGCTGTTTGTTCTGTCATATTTTGTTCATTAAATGGAGTCATGCACACTCGGTTATCATTTGTGTTCTCGTACTCACACTCACGGTGCTCGCACTCACAATCATCATCCAATGTCACACTGCCTACCATGTCCGAGTCAGGCACACATGTGCTACTGTTTTGCACAATATTTGAAGCAGCGGAGAGAATGGGCCGTGATTCTAAACTGATATTGCTCCCACTTACAATGTTACATGCTTTTGGTGCATTACTATCGGGCACAGGGATTAAAACACTGTTCTGTCTCTTTGGTAAGAGGGGAAATTCGTTTGTTGACAAATGGTTGTAGGGGTGTGGATGGTAATCGTAGTTCCAGCTGCCACTGACATCGTACCGCGCACTTTCGCTTCTATACTCACAGTTTGTGTCACCAGTACGTCCTTCACTGTATCCCTGCTGTGTCAACACTGCAGCCAACACACTGTCCACACCCCGTCTTTGGCCGGTGTTGCCACCTGGCCTGGTGCTGTAGTCGTAGGTTGACTCGTTCTCACATTGAAAGGCCCCGTCCTCGTAACAGTAGGCCCTGTTCCTCCAGTAGTCCCGGTTCCCGTTCTGGTAGGCCCCGTCTGATCGATTGGCCCCATCCGCTTGGCGACAGGACCCGTCTTCACGTTGGTAAGCTCCGTCGTCGTGCCGGTAGGCCCCGTCTCCTCGGTAGGCCCCGTCCTCACGCCGGTAGGCCCCGTCCTCACGCCGGTAGGCCCCGTCCTCACGCCGGTAGGCCCCGTCCTCACGTCGGTAGGCCCCATCTCCTCGGTAGGCCCAGTCCTCACGTTGGTAGGCCCCGTCTCCTCGGTAGCTCCCGTCTCCTCGGTTGGCCCCGTCTCCTCGGTAGGCCCAGTCCTGGCGTCGGAAGGCCCCATCTCCTCGATAGGCCCCGTCCTCGCGTCGGTAGACCCCTTCCTCACGTCGGTAGGCCCCGTCCTCGCGTTGGTAGGCCCCGTCTCCTCGGTATGCGTGTCGGTAGGCCCCGTCTCCTCGGTAGGCCCTGTCCTCATGGTAACCAGCGCCTGCGCCCATACCGAGATGTTCCTGGTGTTGACGGTGTATCTCCCTCTGTTGCTCCACCACCAGTTTGTTGCCTCGGTAAAAAGCGTGCAAGCCTTGGCGGCGGTAATACTGCACTGTGTCTCTCTGCCTGTCCGTTAGGTCTCCAGACACCGTCACTTTCTTCTTCCTTAGTGCTTCTCTACCATGCGTCAGCACTGCCATCTTGTCAGACCAACGAGCCAATTTCACAATGATGGGTGGAGGTCGACCTCCCCTGTCATACTGTCCGAGGCGATGCGCCCGAACGATATCATCACGACACCACTGTTTGTCTTTTACTGTTCCTTCCAAAAGATGTAACACTGTCTGAACACATTCCTCATACGATTCAGAATTCCTTGAGCGCGGCACGTTGTAAAGAATAATATTGTCTCTTCGCGAGAACATTTCCAGTTTATCCAACTTTTCAGCGAAGTTTTCTGTGATTTTTGTCAGCCTCTGGTCAATTCGGAAAATTGAGTGTTTCAGTTCCTTTCTTTCTGAAGTGGCCAATGTAACTGCTTGTTCGAGGGCTAGAGTTTTGCTGTGAAGTTCGTGAAATTTGCATCGCAACTCACGCATTGCTGTATCCAGCTGTTCCGAAAATTGCGTTGTCACGTCTTTTAAACGGATGTCTAAAACTTCGTGCACACATTTTCTTAACTCTTGGGTTTGACTTTTCAAAAGAATCTCTAAATTTAAAGGTTTTTCCATGTCTACATTGACAACGCGGTTCTAAAAAGTAATCTTAAACAAGGAAAGGAGAAAAAAAGGGAAAAAATTCTAAGTCAGAAAAACGGCTACAGCTCAAGTAAGAACAGTTCACTGGAGCGCAGCAACACGTCCACTCACCACGAAAGCCAAGCTGACACTCAGAGAGAGAGAGAGAGAGAGAGAGAGAGAGTTGTGGTGGTAGTGGTGGTGTCCCACGGGCGCAAAAGCATTCCGTTCCCTGAGAAAAAAGAATCCTGCTTAGTTTACCTATTTAACAATGACTATGATATTTTATTGTCATCTTTTTGATGATTTGTTTCCATCCAGTGCATCTCTCTCTCCCTCCCTCCCTCTCTCTCTCTCTCTCTCTCTCTCTCTCTCTGTGAGTGTGTGTGTGTGTGTGTGTGTGTGTGTGTGTGTGTGTGTGTGAGTGTGTGTGTGTGTGTGTGTGTGTGTGTGTGTGTGTGTGTGTGTGTGTGTGTGTGTGTGTGTGTGCGTGCGTGTGGGGTGTTTCCCCAGGCGCAACAGACAGTGTGGCTTTGCATCTCGTGCATTCACTATCTCCCCTCAACCGACAGTGTGGGGGAAAGGCAGTAGCGACAATGACAAAGAAAGGATACTGTTCACTGCCATCGACCTTCGGTTTCTTGGTGAGAACTACAGAAAGAAATAATGTGGCCATTCCAGAGAGCATCAATTTTAATGGTGGCCAAGATGGCAGAATCACCGTGTCCTATGCGATGATGGTTGGTGTTATCATTGGGCACAAGTGTCTGTGGCAAAAACGACAAATTGTAATGCTTTTATTGGAGGTCGTTTCCCCGTTTCATGCTGTAAAGAATGGTTATTTCCTCGCTACTTTCCCGATGTCTTTCCAGTCATTATTTACGCACTTTACCTGTTTTCTAGGCAATGTGCTCCTAACTGTGATCGTAACACGTGTGTCTGTGTGGATGTATACCCGAAGGTGAGACAAGAGAGCGGTGACAATGCTCTGTCTGTCTGTCTGTCTGTCTGTCTGTCTGTCTCTCTCTCTCTCTCTCTCTCTCTCTCTCTCGAGAGAGAGAGAGAGAGAGAGAGAGAGAGACAGACAGACAGAGAGAGAGAGAGAGAGAGAGAGAGAGAGAGAGAGAGAGAGAGAGAGTTCAGCCGTATAAAGCATTTTAACTCTTTCGGAAGGTGTGTGAAGTAAATAACAACATAGTACAAATCTTACAGGGAACATCTAATGTGTGCGATACGTTGCAGCTGTGTGTGTGTGTGTGTGTGTGTGTGTGTGTGTGTGTGTGTGTGCGTGTGTGCGTGTGTGTGTGTGTGTGTGTGTGTGTGTGTGTGTGTGTGTGTGTGTGTGTGTGTGTGTAAAACAAGAAGTCCTTTTTACAACAACCTGTCATTATAAGAGACTGCCTTCAATTTCAAATAACGAATGATGATTGATTACTTTGAACATCTTGATTCAATGATTGCCTGATTGAGAGAGAGAGAGAGAGAGAGAGAGAGAGAGAGAGAGAGAGAGAGAGAGAGAGAGAGAGAGAGAAATGAAATGAAATGAAATGAAATGAAATTTATTTAGATAGGCCACAGCCCCTTCTGAAGGGGATTACTTTCGATACCTTACATGGTGATTACAACAACAGCAACAAAATAATGCATAAAAAGATACAAAAACCATAAATGAGTGGAGTACAATCTGTTGTACAAGTGCACGAAGTACAATCTACTGACTCAGATACTAACGTCGACTTGGATGGCAAATTCATATAACATCGACATATCAATACATTTATTAGCTGAGCACAACAGATCGCCTCTTAAAGGCTCTATACAAATATATGCACAAATTCCTCACAATACTTTGATTTCTGTTCGTCATTAGTAGACTCATACGGAACTGACATGGGTTTGCACAATATTTAGATGGAATAAATTCCTGCCGTAGATCTCTGAGAGCAGAGCAGAGGAACAAAAAGTGTAGTTCGTCATCGTTTACCTTTTGACATAGTGGGCATGTAAAACTGTCATCCTGAACTCCATTATACCTTTTACGATGTACTGCTATATCGGAAACCCCAAATCTGAACTTTGTCATGTAATTCTTAATACGTCTGTCAATATCGAGTGAAAGATACGTTTCACAATTATTAAACGACTTAAATGTTCTGTACCATGAAAACCTAACACTTTCCTGAATATGTTCATGCCAGTTTTGCCATCTGTTATCAATGAGTCTTTGACGAAATACTTGCAAAAAATATTTCACATTTTCCACACCCTGGTTCAGCCATACAAATCCAAAACCATTTTGAAATAGTATCTTACGAACACCTAACGCCCACGTGGGTTTACCACGTGAATCTAACCAGAATAACATTTTGTAGGCCTTCAATGGTAACCTATTATCATTCATCTGTGATATCTTTAGCCAATATCTGATACACTGCACACGTGAATTTATGTAAATAGGATGACGTCCAGTATCTCCATAAACTAAATCATTAGGTGTTTTTAGAGCATACAAATGAACCTTTTCAATATGGACAGCAGCAGCATCCAATCCCCACAATTCAGCACCATGGAGAGCAATGGGTTGCACCTGAGTATCAAATGTCTTTAACAATACTTTAAGTGAATTATTCTTAAGTACGTACAATCTTTGCAGAACGCATAGAAGAGCATTTCTTGCCCTGCTTGCAAGATCTGTACAAGCAGCCACAAAACTAAGCCGGGTTGAAAAATAAATACCAAGATATTTATAACAATTAACAACAGCCATTTGGTCCCCATTAAAAGACCATCTCTCTCTTGCTGCAAGGAAACCCCCTTTTCTAAATACAGCGATGTTGCTCTTTTTCATATTTACCTTAAGTTGGAGTTTTGATGCTGCATTACACAAATTGTTCAACTGGGTCTGAAGGCCCACTGGGGTGTCTGACAACAAAGCTATATCATCTGCCAATAGCAAAATAAATAATTCAGCTACATCTGGAGACAGGGTTGCTCCATGCCTTCCCTTCTCTATTATTTCTTGTGCCAATTCGTTAATAAATAAGGAAAACAAAACAGGGCTACACGTATCTCCTTGCTTAACACCTTTTGTACAAACTACGTAATTTGTAAAATTTCCACCACACCTGACCTTTGCTTTCACACAGTCATACATGTTCTTAATACAACGATGCATCTTACCCTTTATCCCATTTTTTTTAAGTATTGGCCAAAGCAATTTTCTAGACACTGAATCGAATGCCTTTTCGAAATCAATAAAGGCTACGTACAATTTGCGATTCCATGAAAACTGTTTCTGTATAATTGCCAAAAGTGTAAACATTTGATCGATAGTTGAATAACCTTTCTTAAAACCGGCTTGCCACTCACCTGTACTATTATTATGTTCAACCCATTCTTGCAATCTACAGTTAATTATAGAACTATATAACTTACTACTTATATCACAAAGTGATATGCCCCTATAATTGTTTGAATCATTGACTTCACCTTTCTTAAATAAAGGCAGTATAATTGATTCTGTCCAGTTATCAGGAAATACCCCTTTGTCAAAGAGTACATTAAAAAATCTGACGAAGAAATTAATTACGGCGTTTCCAGCATTTTTATATAATTCTCCAACTATACCATCAGGGCCTGCAGCTTTTCTGTTCTTGAGTTTTTTAATTGCAGAGATTACTTCTATTCTAGAGATCGGACAATCGAGGAAACTTGCATCGCTATTGATATCGAGAAAAGTACCTTCTTCATCAGTTTCTTCTACGTCTTCTTCAGTATCTTCTTCGAGAAGTTCTTTGAAATGTTGATACCAATCGTTTACAGAAATATTGTTACAAGTATTACTATGTCTAACTGATATTTTGCGCAAATGCTTCCAGAACTCTTGCTGATTTTTGATTGAGTTAACTAAATTGCATAATAAAGTAGAGTTATACTCATTCTCTTTCCTCTTTAAAAGATTTTTATACTCTCTTCGAGCTTTACAATAAACGTCTCTGTCTTTATCGTCTAACGTCCTTCTAGATATTCTAAGGAGTTGCTTCACGTCTTTTTTTTGTTCTATGACGTTCATGATCAAACCAATCATCCTTCTGAATATCATTTCATCTTATTTGTTTCCTCATGCATTCTGCCTGTTCTTTTACACAAGCGTTAAATATATGTAAAGCAGCGTTAACATCATCATCGATCAAGTTGACAGCTTCCTCCAGCATTAATAATGCATGCTGACTAACAGTCCGGCCATACCCCTAGATAGACATTTTCAAATTACTGTCCTGGTCTAAGTAATACTTTTTACCCTCGATGACCAAGTGATCAAAGATCATTGACACTTTTTTATTTTCTTTCTTGGCAACTTTCACATGAGGAACAAGTTTTTTGCGCACTTCTCTCACGCGCTGGGAGAAATCTTCTCCAACAAACACTTTAGTACCTTTCAACTTGTGCCTGGCACCCAGAATGGCTTCCTTATCCTTAAAAAATGTACAACGACCAATGACTGGAGAGTCCGGTTTCCCGTTCAACCTGTGGAGCCTGTCGAATTCTACATCCCTTGACAGTTCTAATTGGTCAGTCAATAAATCGTGTACAAGGCCCTCACAGACCTGCCTGGTTTCCTGGTCTCTCCTGGGAATGCCATAAAAAATTACATTGTTCCTCTTAGAGCGACATTCTAAGTCATCAGTCTTTCGCTCAAGTTTCTGCATCTGTTCATGCAGTCTGTCATTCTCCGCCTTCAAGTTTTCATTATCACGCCTTAGATCGATGACCTCCTTCTTCAGGGATAAGACCTCATCATGCAGTCCAGAATACATCCCTTTCATGTCTCTCATGTCAGCTTTCATGCCATCAAACTTACAGTTCAGGTCCTGCATGGAAGACATGACATCACGGAGAGTGGGCTCTGCAGCTGTCCGAGACGGAGAGGTGTGGGATGCCGGTGAACCTCCGCTGGCGCTCTTAAGTCTGGTCTGCCTCAGGTCTGCTGCTTTGCTGCCAGTGACAGGTCCAGGGTTTAGCTCAACGTCACCACAACGCTGCAGTAAACGTCCGTAGTACAACAGAGAGAGGATCAACCCGACTGCGACACCGCTTTGCCACGTACGAATCCTTAATGTCCGACAGAATAAGGCGGCCTTTTTCAAATCACGTCGATGCATGAAAGCAAGAAATACGGCCACAAATCCACCACATACTACACGAAAAGAAAGAGGCACCGCTGGCATAATGTTGATTGCACAATGACACCTCGCAAAAACAACTGCAGACCTCACAATTTCCACTTGATTCCGGAGCTCCCAACTATTAATGCTTACTCGCTGCGTGCTGGAAGTGACCCCCGAGAGAGGAGAGAGAGGAGAGAGAGAGAGGAGAGAGAGAGAGAGAGAGAGAGAGAGAGAGAGAGAGAGATTCTTTCAATTCAAACCATCCTCATGGCCGTGGGACGTGAAGCAGCTGACACAACTAAAGTCTTTGTGATTGTTCGGGCAGTAGCTAATGGCGACCGTGATGGAAAAATCATGGGGCCAGTGGAGAGACAATTAGCGTCACGGTTACAGAAATGTTCGAATAGAAATAGGTAGATAGATAGATAGATAGATAGATAGATAGATAGATAGATAGATAGATAGATAGATAGAGAGAGAGAGAGAGAGATGTCTATGTTCTCTTCTGTCTGTCT
>JAMYXO010003150.1:0-21054 GCA_033310375.1 Conus canariensis | reverse complement strand
CCCCCCCCCCCCCCCCCCCCCCCCCCCCCCCCCCCCACCCCCCCCCCCCCCCCCCCCCCCCCCCCCCCCCCTCAATGCATTTCCCAGTTACATTGTACCTTCTACGTACTCATTTTCATGTTCTCCCCTCCTCCCTTCCCTCTCTGTGTTCAAAATTTTGTGCATACTTTTGTCATATTTATTTCATCGCTGTTTATTATATATATAATGCTGAACAATTTAGTGGGGGTGAAACAAGTGCAGGCCAACAATTCTTCAGTAATGATCGGCAAAGATTTGAACTTTCAGAAAAAAATAAAATAAAATAAAAAGGTGAAGAAAATGGGGGGGATATGTTTAAATATGAGAAACCCTTCACTAGCTGCCTGAGGGAACCATCGTAATCCCTCTCGAAGGCACATCTATTTTGTATTGCCTGCTCTAGGCCTTTCGTCCGCTGGATCGGACTCATCAGGGAGACACGGCCGATTGTGTCTGTGCTCTTGGTGTCAAATAGACTTACCACAGTCCATAATTCTGTGGTGTTCCCACCACCAAGGGTGTTTTATATACGTTTTATATATGCTAATTTTTGTCCATTACAGTACCTTTCCATATTCCCCCATTCTTGCCGCTCAGTTTTCTCCTTTTCTCTTTACATTTCATTTGATATTCCATTATGATAGCATGACCAATTCTGTTGTTGTTGTTGGCTTGTTCCTACATTAATTCATATTCTGCATATTGTATGTCCCTACTTAGGGGCAGGACTGGATGTAAGAAAAAAAGCGCATCAGTACTTATCTGTCATCCTCGTAAATAAAGAAGTGTGTGTTTGTGTTGTGTGTGTGTGTGTGTGTGTGTGTGTGTGTGTGTGTGTGTGTGTGGTGTGAGAGAGAGAGAGAGAAGAGAGTGAGAGAGGGAGTGTGAGTGTGAGTGTGGTAAGCGTGTGTAAGCGTGTGTGTTTGTGAGCGTGAGCGTGCGTGCGCGTGTGGCGTGTGTGTTGTGGTGTGTGGTGTGTGTGTGTGGTGTGTGTGTTCATGGAAAACCAGTAGGGCCACATTTCTGTCTGTCCTGTTGTTTAACGGGCCCTGGTTTATGGCGCCCAGGCGACTGAAGACTGTCCTCCCTCCCACTTGATCAGGATAGATTGCGGCACGAGGGGGACAAAAAAAATCGATGGGAATGCACCCAGCAAACCACCTCTGGGGAGAGTGGCCTGGATCTGCCCCTCCTTTCAGCACGTTTCAAATGGGGACAAGTGTCAAAATGTGTGTGTGTGTGTGTGTGTGTGTGTGTGTGTGTGTGTGTGTGTGTGTGTGTGTGCACACGCGTGCGCCTGCGTTGAGTGTGTGTGTGCGTGCGTGCACGCACTTGAAAACAATGTTGAAATTTATAGTCCTATTTGTTTCACAGACGTGCACGCGCGCACGCACACACACTTAAGTAACGGGGGAGAAGAGAAACGACTACAGCGATTTCATTGCCTATCGATTTCTTACCACCGCAATGTCGAAGTGGGGGGGGGGGGGGGGGGGGGGGGGGGGGGGGGGGGGGGGGGGGGGACTAAAATTACACACTTCTGAAGCGGATGTATGAACTGCTGGGAACACTGGCCTGAAAAGCAATGACGAGAGTTTACACCATAGGTCTACTTGAAAAGTCTGTTACCGGTATGTTGGTGCAGTTGTCACCACGATAGACTAGCGGCCAACTCTGACCTTCGCCATCACTACGGTTTACCTTCCCTCCTTGCTGCCTAGGCCCAAAAAAAGGCCCTACATTTCCAGGGAAGTTTGTTTAACCCCATAGGCCGTTATCCCCCCCCCCCCCCCCCCCCCCCCCCCCCCCCCCCCCCCCCCCCCCCACCTAGACCCCCACCCAGATGAGAGAGAGAGAGAGAGAGGAGAGAGAGAGAGAGAATAGTTTCGTTCCGATACAGACTGCCCTCCAGCGGTCCACAGGGAGAGTCATTATCAAACTGCCTTGAGGCAACCCATCAGAGTTGACACAGCAATGCTGTCGAGGCTTTTGGGCGCCGAAGAAGCATTCAAGTCGACGGCCCTGGTATGCGGGTCGGCTCACAGAGACCCGTACTTCCACAAAAGCAAAACAAAAAAAATCATTCTGCTAAAAACCTTTGATGTGCGTCACGGTCACAACATACCCCCTTTTCCAAGAAAAAATCTGAGGAAGGGGTCGCCTCTGCCGTGTTTCGAGCAACAGGTCCTTCTCGGAGATGTTCTGAACACATTCCCACTGACAGCTCCATCTACACTGCCGAGTTCACAGCTTTGATCCTGGCTCTTGAAATGATCTCTAAACCCAAAGATTTCCTCATTTTGTCGAAAGAGTCCCTTTCGGCTTTGGAGGCCATTGGCAGCCGTAACCTCAAGCACCCTCAACCGCTTAAATTATTGAAACTGTACACCTCTCTGAAATCATATGGATACAACATAGTTTTTGCCTGGATTCCCAGCCATGTGGACATTTGTGGCAACGAGTTGGTTGAGGAACTTGCCAAGAGTGCCACAAGGAAAGAGTTGAGCAGATTGTCTACCCCTCACACTGATCGGAAACCCAAGGCCCAGGCCTGCCATAGCAAACGTCCAATGAAAATTTCGTGAAACTGATTTTCAGTTAAACTTCAGGTCGGTTGTGTAACACACTTGGAATGTTGTGGTTGGAAAAAAACACAAAAAACAAATAGCTTAGTCAAACGAACTTGTAACATTCAGTTTCAAATAATTTTGAGTTAACAAAATAAACAGTCTCCGTCTCATAAAACAAAGTAGTGGTTATATTCAATTAAAGATGGTGAACGTGGATCAATCAATGCATCAAGGCCAGCGACTGTTTCTCACGTTAGTCATCACCCTATTGAAATATTTTCATAACACACGGACAAAGTGTTTTCATTACAACCTTTATGAAGTCGGACTAGAGAATTTACTTCTGGCCCCGAAGAATGAGTCGGATTCTAACAGGCTGGTTCTGTGTGGTAAAACTTCGACCAGTGCATTTTTCCTGCGCTCGGCATTCGAAGAGCCAACGGCAGTCGTCACCCACATCACTGACTGGGTGATGACAATTGAACAGAATCCTTCCTCATGAGGCACATCTGAAATCTCGTTTAAAATAGGAAGTGGTAAATTTGGGCGCACGAGTGCGTGCGTGTGTGTATGCGCGCGCGCGCGCTTGTATGTGTCAGTGCGTGTGTGTATGTGCATGTGCGTGAATGCGAGTGTGTGTGTGCGCATGTGCGTGAATGCGAGTGTGTGTGTGTGTGGTGTGTGAGTGTGAGTGTGAGTGTGTGTGTGTGTGGTGTGTTTGCATGCGCCTGCATAGAAGTATGTGTGTGCGAGGAGAGAAGTACAAAGAGAGAAAGAGAGAGAGAGAGGGAGGAGAGGAGAGACAGGGAGGAGCGAGCGTGCGTTTACGCGCGTATGCGCTTAACTTGATGTGTCTGAGCGTGTCTATGACATTCTGCCCGTCCTCGTCACCCTCTCTCACCATTTTCTCATTCAGCCTCGACTCCGAGTGCCCCCAGCATCCTCCATTTTGTTAACCCCTCTTTCCTTTTCAACTTCCTCGCCCTCTTCGTCCCAAACCCTACCCCGCTTTCCGTTCACATGCACTGGACACAGTCTGGTATTCGACGAAAAAATAATGTCCTCGGGAGTGGGCTAGGCGGACAACGTGCACTGGGTGTTGGAGGATGCGGAAATCTTAAACATACACAACACACACAAGAAAAAAAAAAAAAAAAAAAACCAGCATTCGTCTCCATCGTCACTATCTTCTTGTAACCATTTCAAATGCATGGGCCACAAATTTATGTCAACACTGTCAATAATCCGATTACCCAGACCTCTCTTAGCGGATCCCGTCAGGACGAGTACAGTCACGCTCACACACACACCCACACACACTGAAATGACATTTAGTTCAACACCTACACTTCAAGACCACATCGTGTTCGATACAAATCATCGAGGGTGCAGCAGTCTTCCCACGCCAACCGCCTTTTTTCCCGTTTTTGTTTTGTTTTTAAATCTCATCGATGGACTGGAGGTGGGGGTAAGGGGGTGGTGCTGACGAAACGGAAACGGGCAAGGATGGGGGATGGGGTGGGAGGGGGGGGGGGGGGGGGCGGGGGGGAAGAGGTGAAGGGGAGAGCGGGGAAGGAGGGTGAAGGGGAGAGCGGGGAAGGAGGGGGAAGGAGCCCCCGGGTCACGTTCTTACGAGGTGCATTTGTCACGTGCATGTCGTCCTGGTCTTCACGGCGCATTAGGCCATCCGAACACCATCCAGTCTGTCCCACACACACCCCTTTCTCTTTCCGGTACAATCTTTTTCTGCATGTGTTGCATATGTGAAGATCCAAAACGGCCCCCTTCTTTTCACAGTTGTCTTCTGGCATTGTCTTCGCCGTCTTTAATTTCTTCTTGGTGGTTTCTTCGTCTCCCTTTGTCGTCTTTTCTTTTTCTTTTTTCTTTTTTTTTTGGGGTGGGGGGGGGGGGGGGGTAGGGGGGGGGGGCGGGGTGTGTTTTTCTTCTTAAACGTTTCTCTTCTATGTCAATCTTTTTTTTTTCGGTGGTTGTGTGTGTGTGTGTGGTGTGTGTGTGTGTGTGTGGTGTGTGAGAGAGAGAGAGAGAGAGGAGAAAGAGAGAGAGGAGAGAGAGAGAGAGTGGGGGGGGGGGGGGGGGGGGGGTTCCTCCTCTAAGAAACCAGCACAGAGTATAAATAATTTCTACCTTCTCTTCGATCCATTCTCCCAGGATATAAATATCTCAAACGCGGCGAAGACAGCATTGCTGATCAACCCGGATTAACCGGTCCTTGACCAGATTCGGCTCGATACTATTCTGGAGAAGGACACCCCCCCCCCCCCCCCCCCGGCCCCCACAAACTCACACACACAAACACACGTGCCCGTACGCAAGGAGAGAGAGAGAGAGAGAGAGAGAGAGGAGAGAGAGGAGAAGAGAGAGAAAGGTGGGGGGTACATGCATATATGCATGCCAGTCTGTTCATGTATTTGCGTGCGTGCATTCGGTGTGTGTGTGTGTGTGTGTGTGTGTGTGTGTGTGTGTGTGTGTGTGTGTGTGTGTGTGTGTGTGTGTGTGTGAGTGTGCGTGTGCACATTCGGGGTGTGTGTGTGTGTGCGTGTGTGTATGCGTACATTCGGGTGTGTGTGTGTGTGTGCGTGTGTGTGTGTGTGCTGTGTGTGTGTGTGTGTGTGTGCGCGCGCGCGCGCGCGCATGCATGTACGTGCATTCTTTTTCTAATGAAAAGGTATCCGACATTTACCACGCGCCACCGGCACCCCCCCCCCCCCCCCCAAACACACAAGATGTAAAAAATATACATTGCGGGCAGAAAGATGTCGCTACCTCATTTCCCCCCCCACACCATCTTTCCATCACCACTTTCTCTGAAGAACCCACCCTGCCGCCTACCCCCCCCCCCCTTTCCGATGCCCACATTCTACACAACTGTCATTACTCATAACTCGCCCACACAACTCCATTTTCCCAGTCTTGGTGGAAAACCCTCAACGTCTGTCAGATCAGATGAAACGATAAACAGTTGCAATGCTCAGCATGCATTTTACGCACGTAAAAGAACCGACGGCAACGAGCTAGTTATCCGGAGAAACATGTAAAAAAAATCTTTTGTGACTGAAAAAAATACATACGTAGCGAAAGGCCAGTAAAAGAAAAAAAATGAGTGGCGCTGTGCATTGGCGAGTCGTCCTACACGGAAAAAGCGGACCGAGTAACCTGTTATAGCAAAGTTAGACAATAAGACAACATGATGCGGTACAATGGTATACAACACAGCACAGTACAACGCAGTGCTATTCAAGGCGGTATAACAACGCGTTACAATACGATTAAGTAAAAAACAAAAAAACAAAACCGTGCAAGACAGACAGCACAATGCAACACCGTACAATACGATGCAGTACAGTACAATTCGTGACTATACTTCAGTACAGTACAGTACAATGTAACAGTACAATTCAGGACTATACCATACACTTCAGTGCAATGTAACAGTACAATTCGGGACTATACCATACACTTCAGTACAAGGTAACAGTACAATTCAGGACTATACCATACACTTCAGTACAATGTAACAGCACAATTCAGGACTATACCATACACTTCAGTGCCATGTAACAGCACAATTCAGGACTATACCATACAGTACAGTACAATGTAACAGTACAATTCAGGACTATACCATACACTTCAGTACATTGCAACAGTACAATTTGGGACTATACCATACACTTAAGTACAATGCAACAGTACAATTCAGGACTATACCATACACTTCAGTGCAACGCAGCAGTACAATACAGGACTATACCATACACTTCAGTACAATGCAACACAGTACAACTCGCGACTATACCATACTCTTCAATACAATACAGTCCAATGCACCACAGTACAATTCAGAACTATTTCATACACTTCAGTACAATGCAACAGTACAACTCACGACTATACCATACACTTCAGTACAATAAAGAACAATGCAACAGTACATTTTAGAACTTTACCATACACTTCAGTACAACACAGTACAATGCAACACAGTTCCAATACATACAATGCAGGACAGTACAACACAGGGCTATACCACTATCCAGTGCAACGCACCACAATGCAATACAGTACAGATTGAGTACAAACATCATGAACGCAACACACGACACAGAATTCAACACTGGTCTTCCTCAGCTCTGTTTTCCCCTTTCTTTAGCGAGGAAATGAGGGAAGACGAGGCGAGGCGAGGGGGGAGGGGGGGGGGGGGGGGGGAGGGGGGGGCACGCCGAGCCAAGCACTGCAGAAGTTCGAGGGACACCCTACAAGCTGATCTGCTGATGCCTCGGGCAGACATCCCTTGCCCGGGAATAATGCCTTCCAAGCAACCATGTCTCCCTGTTTCTCTCCCATCTCCCCATCCTACCCCCCCCCCCCCCCCACTTCTTTATATTTCCAGCTTCTTTCCACGGTAAATATGTCAACCCATTCCGGGGAAGGTCAAAAGTGAAATCCGATACGTCGGACTTGCAAACTAAGCACGATACGGGTGGACATTACAGCCCCTGACCAATAGGAATGAATGCACTGACAAGAGGTTTGGTTGCCTTATGCGTTAAAGTTTGTTTCTGACTGCTTTTTTAAATGCCAATTTTGAAACAAAGAAAGAAATGTCATAAATTTTGTAGGAACTTTTCCCACAAATATCTCATGATCTGTGAGAGTACTGCCTTCTGATGAACTCTTGTAGGAAATCTCGGCTCAGACCAGACACCGGCTAGTGGAACGCAGTTATGAGAGCACGGGCTGCTTCGGCTGAATTTGAGCAGCTGGTTTCTCTGTCGCCGCGTTAGAAATGGGGTCCATTTCTCTGGGTCCCCTGCTTCCCCTGCCCTTCCCAACGATCAGAACACATACTGACCCTTCCCTTTCCCCCACCTCCTTCCCTCTCTTTGTGAAGTATTCTCTCTTGTTCGTCGTTCAGGAAGAAGCAATCTTCAGCGGCAACAGAAAAACAAACAAGACTATGGCCTCCCTAAACAAAAAAGAAGAAAAAAAAAAAAACCAACTACCTGTCAACTGTGGAAAGTATGCCAACTGGACTGAGCTCTACGTGGACCGATGCTGCCTGCGTTCACCATCCACTTCACACTGACAGGACAGGAAAGTGAACTGTCCCTGGATGCAGATTGTCACCACACTGCGCTCACTCCTCGCACTGACCTCACTGCCACAGTGCTGTGGCTGGCTGGAAACAGCTCGCCCAGACAGGCTTACAACATGAAGTCTGAGGGCAACGATTTCGATTCCCACCACCACACATCTGATGACATTGGATGGAAATCCTTTGTCTCCCAAGGTTCTTTGGACTTTAAAAAAAAAGAGTATTCTCCATATTTTAATGATGGTGAACCGATTCATATCTTAGGAAGACTTAAAAAAAAAAAAAAAAAAAAACACCAACAAAACACGTATCCGAGATGACGTGAAGATAACAAGGCGGTGGGTTCGAAACGTCCAGCGTGTTTGTCTTATGTCATCTACATGTGTACGCTGAAGATGTACAATATTGACAGACCATCTAGATTAATTTTTTGAAAAAAAGACAAATTCGGTAAGTCGGTGACAGTGGGGTTTTTTTTTTTTTTTTAAATCTCTTGACTGACATCCATTATTACCTACTCTGAGACGAGATCAACGCTGCTGGAAGCCGAGGAAAAGCTGACCAAATGACAGGGGTAATGTTGTCAACTGTCACGTGCATACGTGTTCAATTTTCACCTTTGTGACCAACATATCTGGACCCAGTGACTGTAACATCTGCAGACAGACACTCGGGGACATCTCAGTAATGACTCATTCTCTTCCAAAGCCCCGGTTCCGTTCGCACTATGTCCCCACAGGAAAGTTTGTTTTTTTTATTTAACCACGTCAGTTCCAGCTGGACGCCCTGAAGTTTTTTTTACTAGTCCCCACACATCTCTGACGGGATACATTGGGCTGTTCCCACCTAGATGGTCTCTGACTTACTGGCTCTCGCAAATAATGACTGGTGGGTGGATGGATCTGCCACAAAACCGATAACGTTTTAACGATTCACATCGATTGGCTGGGGATGGAGATGGCAACATCTGAGAGACAAAATACAACGAATAACCTTTTCAACTGTGTGTAGGAGGAGTGAGTAAAAAAATACAACCTTTTCAACAACATGCAGAAGTGAAGAGAGTTGACCAATACATAACCTTTTCAACAACCATGCGGAGGAGGAGTCGGTTTAAAACTGCCTTTGCAAAGACTTGTTGGGAGCGGAAGAAGGAACAGGAAAGTAGACAGGCGTGATCTTTAGTCACAGCTCGTTTGGATCCAATGAACTCCAGATGCGGAGCGTACTTTCTAGTTCCGGGCGTCTGGCGGCAGTCCAGCAACAATGAAGAACTCCCCGGTTGCCGCATCCCCCAGCACTGTGTGATTGATGAATCAACTTGACCCCCCCCCCACCTCCCCCTCCACCCCTCTTCTCCACCTGGTACTGGCAGACGTTAGCTGACATCCGGTTAACGACTGGCTTGGCCAAATTGACCGCCCACCCTGTTCCTGTCACGCCAGTCACGACCTCCACCAGGACGGCCTCCGCTGATTACACTGGGTAGTTGAAGGGCATGCGTATTTATTGGTTGTCAGTACAACTTTGAATTAATCTGACAATAAATTGGTGTCAGTCAGTCAGTATTTATTGGTCTGCTGCGGTCATGATTTGAGGGTCGACCGATCAGTTGGTTTGAATAAAAAGCTCTCTCTCTCTCTCTCGGGACAGTGTGCGGGGAAGGAATAGTGGAAGGGGGCAGGTGGTCTCACACACCTTTGTCCACCACGTGGTATAATTCTGTGCGGGGGGAGGGGGGAGGGATGCTTTTCCATTTCACTGTGCACCATGTGGTAATCATTTCCACATCCATCATCTCCGCTCCTCTTGCACAGAGCCGGGCCATACACCGAGATGTCGATCTCATCTTTCAGCTCATTTTAACCCAGACATGGCTGCGGGTGGGGGTGGGGAGGGGAGGGGAGGGAGATGGGGGCTGCAATGTATCCCGGCACTGGAATGTGGAAATAGAAAAAAAAAAAAAAAAAAAGGAACTTGTGTGACCAGACTGTCCTTGGACTGACCATCACACTGAACAGAAAAAAAGAGGAACTTGTGTGACCAGACTGTCCTTGGACCGACCATCACACTGAACAGAAAAAAAAGGGAAATTGTATGACCAGACTGTCCTTGGACTGACCATCACACTGAACAGAAAAAAAGAGGAACTTGTGTGACCAGACTGTCCTTGGACCGACCATCACACTGAACAGAAAAAAAGGAGGAACTTGTGTGACCAGACTGTCCTTGGACCGACCATCACACTGAACAGAAAAAAGGAGGAACTTGTGTGACCAGACTGTCCTTGGACCGACCATCACACTGAACAGAAAAAAGGAGGAACTTGTGTGACCAGACTGTCCTTGGACCGACCAATCACACTGAACAGAAAAAAAAGAGGAACTTGTGTGACCAGACTGTCCTTGGACCCGACCATCACACTGAACAGAAAAAAGGAGGAACTTGTATGACCAGACTGTCCTTGGACCGACCATCCACACAGAACAGAAAAAAAGAGTAACTTGTGTGACCAGACTGTCCTTGGACTGACCATCACACTGAACACGCGGCCCCGGGCTTTAACTGGTCCCTTGCCAGGTAGGAGGGCAAGGACAGACCTCCATTTCGACCAACTGGTGCCCAAGCCAACATGCCGTCAGGGAAAACATTCCCAAGGACGATGGGCCAGACCGTAGCCTTCAGTCAGAGGCAAGAACAGGGACCATTTTCAATTAATGGATCGCACTTTTGTTTCAGTGACCAGAAAGCAGAGGTAGTGGCACAAACAACATTAATGTGTTCTTCAATTTTCTGATGAACCAACTCGAATAAATCTGACCCACCCACCCCTAAAAAAAAAAAAAAAAAACAAAAAAAATAAAAGGAAAAAAAAAAGCAATGCGCTTTTCCATCACCAAACATTGCAATGACCCTGGCAAGGAACAGCCATGTTTGTCAATGGGCCCGGTTCTTTCTCGGTTTCGGACTTGCCAGTCATGTGGGACTTCCCTTTGTATCGGATTCAGCCCACATGTATTGAATCTCAGCATAAAGATCATGCCATTTCCTGAGCTCTACGGAATCTAACCCATTCTGGTGAGAAACTGGGCGCAATTTCGACCCACTTGACTGACGCCCCACTACTGTTGCCCCTTTCTCTACCCTATGTATGTTCTTGACATGCATGCCCTTTCTGCTGGTGAATGTAATGTATGAATAATTGAAAAAAAATCTTTTGATAAATGGAAATATAGAAATTGCCAAAGCAGAAACAATTATGGAATTAAAATGTCAGATGATTGGGAATAGCTGTATATGCAGTGCGCGTGAGCCAAAAAAATAAGGCCCTCATATAAAGACATGTGATTGACGCTTCATGTCTAATCACACTATAACGAAACACACACACACACACACACACACACACACACACACACACACACCACTTACCTATGCTGTGATATGATAGAATACACTTCTAAAGCCTCGTTTATTCTATGTTTGTATTTTCCAACTGTTAAGAAACGAAAGACAGTTAAAGTACACAAGTACGTGTACTCTCTCTCTTCCTCGGCTGTTGTAAGATTCATCTCCAATGATTTTTTTAGCGTACGTGACCGTTTCTGATACCACCATTAAGGCAGCACCTTTCCGTCTTCGGGCATTTCTGAACACGACATTCACGTGCATGTGTTTAGGTTTCGTGTCTGACCCCCCCCCCCCCCCCCCCCCCCCCCCCCCCCCCCCCCCCCCCCCCTATTCTGTGAGGTGGAATGGGACTTAACGTGCGTGCTTGATTGTCTTTTCTGTAAGCATTCACGACGGGAGCTAGGTTCAACGTCTCATCGGGACTAGGGAGGGCATTGGACTCTGCGCGTATGTCAACTCGAAGGGCACATTTCCAACCTGGTCATCTCGAGCTGGAGTCGAACCACGAACCTTTGAAACGAGCGTCAGATGTCTTTCCCACTCGGCCAACCTGTGCCCCTCGTTCCTGTCTTCCCGATTCCGACAAACCGATGTAGCGACATTTTCCCCTTTTGGGGGCGTTTGGAAAAAGAGGGGTAAAGGGGGTTTTCCGCCCCTTTGTTGCAAGGGATGAAAAAAAAACGAAACTTTTTTTTCCCCTTCCCTTCCCCCCCTTTCCCCCCCTCTTTTTTTTCCCTTTTTTTTCCCCCCCCCCCCCCCTTTTTTTTGGGCCCTAAAGGGGGCCCCCCCCCCGGGGGGTCTTTTTAAAAAAAACCCCCCCCCCCCTTTTTTTTTTTTCCCTGAACCCTTTTTGGGGGGGGGGGTTTTTTTTTTGGAAAAAAGGGATGGGGGGGCCCCCTTTTTTGGGGAAAAAAACCCCCCCGGGGGGTGGGGGGGGGTTAAGGGAAAAAAAAAAAAAGGGTTTTTGGGGAAAAAAAAAAAAAAAGGGGGAAAAAAAACCCCCCTTTCCATTTTTAAAACCCACCCAATTTTCCCCAAAATTTTCCCGGGGGTAAAAGGGGGTTTTTTTCCCCCCCCCCTTTTTTTTTGGGGGGGGGCCCCCCAAAAAAAAAACCCTTTTTTGGGCCCCCAACCCCGGGGCCCGGGGAAAAAACCCCCCCCCCCAAAATTTGGGGGGGGGCCCCCCCCCCCCAAACCCCGGGGGGGGGGGGGGGCCCCCCAAAAAAATTTTGGGGGGGGGTTTTTTTTTTCCCCCCCCTTTTTTTTTAAAAAACCCCTTGGGGGGGGGCCCTTTTTTAAAAAATTTTTCCCCGGGGGGGTTTTTTTTGGGGGGGGGGGGGGGGGGGGGGGGGGAAATAAAGGGGGGGGGGCGGGGGGGGGGGGTTTGGGGGGGGGGGGGTTTTTGGGGGGGGAAAAAAGGGGGGGGGGGGGGGGAAAAAAGGGGGGGGGGGGGGAAAAAATTCCCAAACCCCAAATTTTGGGGGGGGGGGGGGGGGGGGGGGGGGGGGTTTTTTAAGGGGGGGGGGGGGGGGAAAAAAAATTTGGGGGGGGGGGGGGGGGGGGGGGGGGGGGGGGGGGAAAAAAAAAAAAGGGGGGGGGGGGGGGTTGGGGAAAAAAAAGGGGGGGGGGGGGTTTGGGGGGGGGGGGTTTTTTTTGGGGGGGGGGGGGGTTTTTTTTGGGGGGGGGGGGGGGGGGGGGGAAAAAAAAAAGGGGGGGGTTTTTTTTAAAAAAGGGGGGGGGGGGGGGTTTTTGGGGGGGGGGGGGGGGGGGGGGGGGGGGGGTGGGGGGGGGGGGGGGGCCCCTTTGGGGGGGGGGGGGGGGGGTTTTTTTTGGGGGGGGGGGGGGGGGGGGGGGGGGGGGGGGGGGGGGAAAAAAGGGGGGGTGGGGGGGGGGGGGGGCCCGGGGCCTGGGGGGGGGGGGGGGGGGGAAAAATTTGGGGGGTTGGGGGGGGGGGGGGGGGGGGGGGGGGGGGGGGGGGGGGGGGGGGGGGGGAAGGGGGGGGGGGGGGGGGGGGGGGGGGGGGGGGGGGGGGGGGCCCCCCTTGGGGGGGGGGGGGGGGGGGGGGGGGGGCGGGGGGGGGGGGGGGGGGGGGGGGGGTTTAAGGGGGGGGGGGGGGGGGGGGGGGGGGAAAGGGGGGGGGGGGGGGGTTTTGGGGTTTTTTTTTTTTTTTTTTTTAAAATTTTTTTTTTTTTTTTTTTTTTCCGGGGGGGTTTGGGGGGGGGGGTTGGGGGGGGGGGTTGGGGGGGGGGGGGGGGGGGGGGGGGGGGGGGGGGGGGGTTTTGGGGGGGGGGTTGGGGGGGGGGGGGGTTTTTTGGGGGGGGGGGGGGGGGTTTTTTGGGGGGGGGGGGGGAAAAAGGGGGGGGTTGGTCGGGGTGGGGGGGGTTTTTTTTCCCCAAATTTGGGGGGGGGGGGGGGTTTTGGGGGGGTGGGGGGTTTGGGGGGGGGGGGGGGGGGCCCGGGGTTTGGGGGGGGGTTTTTGGGGGGGGGGGGGGGGGGGTTTTTGGGGGGGGGCCCCCCCCCCGGGGGGGGGCGGGGGGGGGTGGGGGGGGGGGTTCGGGGGGGTTTTTTTGGGGGGTTTTTTGGGGGGGGGGGTTTGGGGGGGGGGGGGGGGGTTGGGGGGGGGGGGGGGGGGGGGGTTTTTTTTTTTTTTCCCCCGGGGGGGGGGGCCCCGGGGGGGGGGGGGGGGGGAAATGGGGGTCCCTTTTTTTTTTTTTTTTGGGGGGGGGGGGGGGGGGGGGTTTTCTCCCGGGCCCCCCCCCCCCTTTTTTGGGGGGGGGGGGGGGGGGTTTTGGGGGGGGGGGGTTTTTTGGGGGGGGGGAAGGGGGGGTTTTGGGGGGGGGGGAAAAAAATTTTGGGGGTGGGGGGTTGGGGGGGGGGGGTTTTTGGGGGGGGGGGGGGGGTTTTTTTGGGGGGGGGGGTTTTTTGGGGGTGGGGCCCCCGGGGGGGGGTTTGGGGGGGGGGTTTTTTGGGGGGGGGTTTTTTTTTGGGGGGGGGTTTTTTCCCCCCAAGGGGGGGGGGGGGGGGCCCCGGGGTTTGGGGGGGGGTTTGGGGTGGGGGGGTTTGGGGGGGGGGGGGGGGGGGGGGGGGGGGTTTTTTTTTTTTTGGGGGGGGGGGGGTTCGGGGGGAAAAAAACCCAAAAATTTTTTTTGGGGGGGGGGGGGGTTGGGGAAAATTTTTTAAAGGGGGGGGGGGTTTTTTTTGGGGGGGGTTTTTTTTGGGGGAAAAACCCCCCCCCAAGGGGGGGAAAAAAAAAAAAAATTTTTTTTTTAAAAAAAATTTTAAATTCCCAAAAATTTTTTTTTTCCCCCCAAAAGGGGGGCCCCCCCAAAAAAAAAAAAAAAAAAGGGGGGGGGGGGGGGGGGGGGGGAAAAAAAATTTTTTGGGGAAAAAAAAAATTTTGGGAAAAAAGGGGGGGGGGGGGGGGGAAAAACCCCAAAAAAAAACCCCAACAAAATTTTTTAAAAAAACCCAAAAAACCCCTTTTTTTCCCCCCAAAAAAAAAATTTTTTTTTTTTTTTTTCAAAAATTTTTTTTTTTTTTTCCCCCCCCCCTTTTTTCCCTTTTTCCATTTTTCCCCCCTTCCCCCCCCCCCCTTTTCCCCCTTTTTTTCCCCCCCTTTTTTTTCCCAAAAAAAATTGCCCAAAAAAAAAATTTTTTTGGGGGAAACCTTTTTTGGGTTTTTTTAAAAAAAAAAAAATTTTTCCCCAAACCCAAAACCCCCCGGGTTTTTCCCCCCCTTTTTGGTTTTTTTTTTTTTTTTCCCCCTTTCGGGGGGGGGGGGGAAAAAAAAAGGGGGGGGGGGGCCCCCCCTTTGGGACCCCCCGGAAAAATTTTTTTAAATTTTGGGGGGGTTTCGGGTTTTTTTTCCCTTTTTTTTGGGGGGGAAATTTTAAATTTTTGCGGTTTCCTTTTCCCCCCGGGGGGGAAAAAAAAACCTTTTTGGGGAAGGGGGGGGGGGGGGGGAAAGGGGGGGTTTTTTCCGGGGGGGGGTTTTTTTTCCCCCCCTTTTTTTTTTTTCCCCCCCCCCGGGCCCAGGGAAGGGGCCCCCCCCGGGGGGAAAAAATTTTCCCCCCAAACCAAAATTTTCCCCGCCAAAAATTTTTTTTTTTAAAAAAAAAACCCCCCGGTTTTTTTTTTTGGGGAAAAATTTTAAAAGGGGAAAAAGGGGGGGAAAAAAAAAAAGGGTAAAAAAAAACCCCCTTTTCTAAAAAACCGGGGGAAAGGGGTTCCCCCAAAAAATCCCCCGGGGCCCTTTGAAAATTTTTCCAAAAAAAAGGGCCCCCCAAAAAATTCCCCTTTTAAAAAGGGCCTTTTTTTTTTTGGGCCCCCAAAAAAAAAACCCTTTTTGGGGGGGGAAAAAAAAGGGGGGAAAAAAAAATTTTTGGGTTAAAGGGGGGAAAAAAACCTTTGGTTTTTTTTGGGTTTTTTTGGTTTTTTTTTTTTTTTCCCCCCCCTTTTTTCCCCCCCCTTTTTTTGGGTTTTTTTTTTTTGGGGGGGTTTTTTTTTTTGGGGGGGTTTGGGGGGGGGGGCCCCCTTTTAATTTTTTTTTAAAAAAATTAAATTTTAAAATTTTTCCTGAAAATTTGTTTTTTTTTTTTTTTTGGGGCCTTTTTTTAAAAAAGGGTTTTTTTTGTTTTTTTGGGGGTTTTTTTTTTCCCTTTTTTTGGGGGGGGGGAAAAAAATTTTTTTTGGGGGGGGGGGGTTTTTTTCCCCCCCTTTTTTTTTTTAAAAAGGCCGGGGGGGTTTGGGGAAAAGATTTTTTTTTTGGGGGGTTTTCCGGGGGGGGCCCCCCTTTTTTAAAGGGTTTTTTTTGGGGGGGGGGGAAAATTTTTTTGGGGTTTTAAAAATAATTTTTTTTTTTTTTGGGGAAAAAAGGGGGGGGGGTTTTTTTTTTTTCCCCCCGGGGTTTTTGGGGTTTTTTTTTGGGGGGTTTTTTTTTTTGGGGGGGGGGGTTTTTTTTTGGTTTTTTTTTTTAAGGGGGGGGGTTTTTAGGGGGGGGGGGTTTTTTTTTTTTTTGGGGTTTTTTCCCCCCGGGGGGGGGGTTTTTTTGGGGGGGGGGGGGTTTTGGGGGGTTTAGGGTTTTTTGGGGGGGGGAAAAAAACCCCGGGCCCCCTTTTGGAAAAATTTGGGGGGGGGGGTTTTTTTTCCCCCCCTTTTTTAATTTTTCCTTGGTTTTCCCCCCCCCCCCCCTTTTTTTTTTTTTTTTTTAAAAAAAAAGGTTTTTTTTTTTGGGAAAAAAGGGGGCCCCCCCCCCCCCCTTTTTTTTGGGGGGGGGGAAAGGGGGGGGAAAAAAAAAAAAAGGGGAGAGGAGGGGGGGGGGGAAAAAAAAAAAAAAAAAAAAAAAGGGGGGGGGGGGGCCAACAAACAAGGAAAAAGGGGAAAGGGGGGGAAAAATAAAAAGGGAAAAGCAAGGGGGAAAAAAAAAAAAAAAAAAAAACCGGGGGGGGGAAAAAAAGGGAAAAAAAAAATTTAAAAAAGGGGGGGGCCCCCCCGGGGTTTGGGGGGCCCGGAAAACCTTGTTCCCCGGCCCCTTTTGGGGGTTCCCCCCGGGGGGGGGGGGGGGGGTTTTTTTTTTTGGGGAAAAAAAAAGAAAAAAAAACCCAAAAAAAGGAAAAAAAAAAAAAGGGGGAAAAAAAAAGAATAAATTAAAAAAAAAGAAAGGAAAAAAAAAAGAATGAATGACAAACCCCGAAAAAAGGAAAAAAAAAAAAGGGGGGGGGGAAAAAAAAATTTTTTAAAAAAAAAAAGGGGGGGGCCCCCGGGGGGTTTTAATTGGGAAAATTTTTGGCTTTTTTTTAAACCGGTTTTTTTTGGGCCCCCAAAAAGGGGGGGGCCCCCCCTTTTTTTCCCCCCGGGTTTTCCCAAATTTAAAATTTTCTTTAATTTAAAAAAAACAAAAAAACCCCCAAAAAAAAAAAAAAAAAACCCCCGAACCTTTAAAAAAAAAAAAAGGGTTTTCCCCCCGGAAAAAAAAAACCCCCAAAAAAAACCCCCCCCCCCCCCAAAAAACCCAACAAACCGGGGGGAAAAACCCAAAAAAAAAAACCCCCCCAAAAAAAAAAAAAAGAAAAGGGGTTTTAAAAAAAAAAAATTTTTTTTCCCCTTTTTTTTTTTTTTTTTTTTTTTAAAAAATTTTTCCCCCTTTTAACCGGGGGCCCCCGCCCCCCCGGGGCCCCCCAAAAAAAGGGTTTTTCCCCCGTTTTTTTTCCCCCCCCCCCCCGGTCCAAAAAAGGGAAAATTTCCACAAACCCCCCCTTTTTTGGGGGGGGGGGGGGGGAGGGGGGAAAAAAGGGGGGGCCA
Source organism: Conus canariensis (assembly GCA_033310375.1). Lineage (NCBI taxonomy): Eukaryota > Metazoa > Mollusca > Gastropoda > Neogastropoda > Conidae > Conus > Conus canariensis. The sequence continues at coordinate 3,636 of JAMYXO010003150.1, read as the reverse complement.
AAAAAGGGGGGAAAAAAAAAGGGGGGGGAAGGGGGGGAAAAAAGGAAAAAAAAGGAAAAAAAAAAAGGGGGGGGGGAAAAAGGGGGGAAAAAGGAGGGGAAAAAAGGGGGGGGAAAAAAAGGGAAAAAGGGAACGGACCTAAGACGAAGAGGGAAAAAAGTGCATGAGGGGAGAAAAGGGAGTGAGGGGGGGGGAGGGAAAGGGGTTGGGGGGGGGGGGGGGGACAGAAAAGGGGTGAAAGGGGGAAGGAAGAAGCAGCAAAAGGGAAGGGGCAGCAGGGAAAAAAGAAAGAGGTTGATTAAGAAAATAAGGGTGAAGAAATTCGGGAGGGAAAAAAAGGGGGAAAAAGGAAAAGAAGTGAAAAAGGGAAAAGGAAAAAAGTTCACTAAGAAAATAGGTCCCAGACCGGGACGCTAAACCTTTTTCGTGTGACCCCCTTTCCCCCGAAGCCCGATATGGATGCTAATTTGGTTGTCCCTCCCCCGCACCAACCCAAAAATCAGACCTTTAATTCGCGCCAACCTTTCCACTGTAAAAAAAAAGGGAAAAGGGTTATTCCCGTGCATAACCCCCCCCCTCCCAGGAAAACCCCCCAAAAAAGGGAGCAAAATGTGCGCTGGGTCCTCCCCGCCCCAAACCCGAGATGGGGCGCTAACCGGTGCGCGCTGGGCGCCCCCCCCTGCACTACCAAAGGACGGGAACAGTTTCTTCCTTCGGATTCGGCCAGTCTGGGCCAGACTGACACACAGGGGGCACTCGATATCCCGACCAGAGGGGAATTCTTTCAGCTGGGCGATGAAGATATTACCCCTTAATCTCATGCACAGGGGAGGGCAGGGGCGGGGGGGGGGGGTGAAACGAAAGTATCTGTTTCACGTTTTACTCCCTTTACACCCAGATAAAAAAGAAAAAAAAGGCCCATAGAAAAAGGGGTTTTGGGGGAGGAAGAAACGGGGAGGCGGAGGAGGGTGGAAGAAGGGGCGTGGAGGGGGCGGGGGGGGTGGAGGAAAAAAAAAGGGAGAAAATACAGGGGCGGGGGGGGAGGGAAAGGAAAGCAGTGAGGGAAAAGGGGGGGGGGGGGGGGGGGGGGGAGGGGAAGGAGGGAAAAAAAAAAGGGGGAGAAAAGGAAAAAGGGAAAGGGAAGTTAATGTTTTTATAAACCCAGCCGGGCGCCCCAAAAGGGGTATCAGGGCTGTTCCCCCGTTAAAAATTTAAACCCCACAAAATCATTCATTCACAAACTCTTTAACCCTGCATCCCCCAAAAACCCACCCCAAAAAATTTTATAAAAAATCTTTTCCCCTATAAAATCTCAGAAAGACAAAGGACAGGAAGAAGGATAAAAACCCAAGTCAAAAAATGAAGGGAAAAAGGTTTAGAAAAAAAAATATTAAGGGGAACAAGGCCCAAAAAAAGGAGCAAAAAAAATGGAGAAGAGAAAGAAAGGGGGTTTTAAAAAATTTTTTATAAGAGAAGTTTGGTGGGAAAAAAAATGGGGGAGAGAATAAAAACCCCAAAAAGCAAGAGGATAAGGAAAAGACCCCAAAAGCAGGGAGGAAAGGGGAAAAAGAGAGCAAAAAAAAAAAACGCAAAAACACGGGAAAGAAAGGGGGAGGGGGGAGGGGGGGAAGGGGGGTCTAAGGAAAAAAAAACGTAAAAACCCGGGATGGAATTTCTGTAATTCCCCGCAATGGAAAAGAACCCCATAAAAAATGGGGTTCGAGGGGAAAAAGTTTTGAATCGACATTGGGTCTACCGGGAAATCCGGCTAAAGAAATTTTGCCCGTTGAAAGTCGAAAATGCGGCCAAAAAGGGAAAAGGGGGGGGATAAAGGGGGGGGGGGGGGGGGGGAGGAAGGGGAGAGAGGAGAGAAGAGAGAGAGGGAGACCCGAAAAGACAGAGAGAAACCAAAAGACAAGTTTGTTGAAATTTAACCAAAGAACGTGAGTTATAAAACGTGGGGCGCACCTTTGGGGAAAAGGGGATCGAGAGAGAGGAGGGAGGGCAGAAAATCGGAAAAGGGTTTTGTGATTTAAAGGGCCCTTTTTGGATGTCCCAAAAAGGAAAAAGGGGAGGAAGATGAAAGAGAGGGGAGGAAGGGAGAGAGAGAGAGGAGAGAAAAGGGGAGGGGAGAAGGGGGGGGGGGTGGTGGTTAAAGGGACAAAAGGCATTCTCTAGGAAACCCCTACTTTCATTTCCCAAAATAGTGTTTGCCGTCCCAATGCTTTTAAAAATTAAATTTTTACACCCTTTAGAGTTTAAAAGTGTGGGATGTTTACTTTCTTATTTTTTTCCCAAAGGTTTGCTCAAAAAAAACAAGTCCCCTTTATGCAAATAAAGTAATCCCTCTCTTAATGAATCCCCTGAAAACGGGAAAGAAATTTATATAAATCAGTGGGCCTTAAGTGATGGGGGGGGGGGGGGGGGGGGGGGGGGGGATGGGGGGGAGAGGAGAGGGACATACAAACGCACCCCCCCAGACGGAGAGGTTTTTATATTGACAGAGAGAGAGAGAGACAAAGACCCGACAGACAGACAGGGCCAGAGAATAAAAAAAAAGGAAGAGAGGGTGAGAATGAAAAACAGTAGTAAAAGGGGAGGGGAAAATAAGAAGGGGGAAGGAAGTTGTAACAGAGGTAGAGGAAAAACTAGCCCGAAAAACGGTGAAAAGGAAAGGGGTCGTAACAGAGGTAGTGGAAGACTAGCAGAAGAAGATTGGGGTAAAAAGGGAAAGGGGTGTAAAAAGAGGTTTGAGGAAGGGTAGCCGAAGAAGGAGGGGGAAAAAGGGAAGGGGTTGTAACAGAGGTAGAGGAAAAACTAGCAGAAGGGGGGTGAAAAAAGGAAAAGGGGTTGTAACAGAGGGAGAAAGGGAAAACTAGCTGAAAAAGAGCGGGAAAGGAAGGGTTTGTAAAAGGGGAGAGGGGAAGGGTAGCAGAGGGAAAAGGGGTGAAAAGGAAAAAAAAGTTGTTTAAAAGAGGTAGAGGAAAGGGCTAGCTGAAAAAAAAAAACGGCGGGGGAAAAGGGAAAGAGTTTTTTAAAAGGTAGAGGAAAAATAGCGAAAAGGGGGCGAGAAGGGGTTGTAACAGAGGTAGAGGAAAATAGGAGAAGAAGGTGGCGAGAAGGAAGGGTTGTAACGAGGGTTTTTGGGGAAAACTAGCCGGAAAAAAGGGGGGGAGGAAGGGAAAGGGTGGGAACAGAGGTTTGGGAAAACTAGCAGAAAAAGGGGCAGTGAAAAGGAAGGCCTGTTTAAAAGAGGGAGAGGAAGACTAGCAGAGGAAGGGGCCCGTTTAAAAGGAAAGGGGCTGTAAAGAGGTAGAGGAAAACTAGCAGAAAAAGAGGGGCGGAAGGGGAAAGGGTTGTAACAGAGGTTGAGGAAGCTAGCAGGGAAAAGAGGGATGAAAAGGAAGGAGTTGTAACAGAGGTAGAGGAAGTAGCGAAGAAGAAGGGGTGAAAAAGGGAAAGGGGTTTGTAAAAGAGGGTTGGGAAGATAGCAGAAGAAGAGGGCGAGAAGGGAAAGGGTTGTAACGAGGTTTGAGGGAAAAGGGCTAGCGAAGGAAGGGGTGAAAGGAAGGAGTTGTAACGAGGTTTGAAGGGAAAACTAGAGAAGAAGAGCGGTGAAAAGGAAAAAAATTGTAA
>JAMYXO010003149.1:0-21055 GCA_033310375.1 Conus canariensis | reverse complement strand
GGGGGGCCCCGGCCAAATACCTGGGTGGGGAAAAAAATAAAAAATTGTTTTTTCTCCCCCCCAAAGTTTTTTGCGTTTTTTAGCTCGGGCCCGTCCGTTTCAAAGTATCAAAAACTTTCTGGACATTCGAGGGGAAAAAAAAAAAAAAACCCCCAAAAAAAAAAAATAAAAATTTTTGCATAAAGGTTTTCTTTTTGGGGAAATTTTTCTGGGGGGCTTGTAAAAGGTTATTGGGGGTTTTAAACCCCGAGAAAATTTAAAAAAAAACCCATTTTTTAATTTTGAGCTTTTACTTTTCCAATTTTTCCTTTTTTTCGTTTTGGAAAAATTTTCCAAAAAAAGTTGGGGTTTTTTTTTGTAAAGGGAGTGAAAAAAAGCTTTAATTTTCCCTTTCTTTTAAAAATTATTTTTTTCATTTATCTAAGAGGGCCTTCCAAGCGGGAGAAAAATTTTTGCGTTTTAAATTTTGATAAAAAAAAAACCCAAAAAAATTGCTTTTTTTGTCACATGGCCGGGGGGGGCCCTGTGCTTTTGGGGAAAAAAAAAAATCGTCGAAAAAAAGCGTTTTTTTTCCCTTTGGGAAAAAGGGGGTCCACGGGGGTTGATAATTTTTTTTAAATTTATTTTTTCGCTTTTTTTTTTTTATTTTTAAAAAAAAAATGGAGTTTATTAAAAAAAAAGGATTTCGTTTGGGGGGAAAGCCAAAAAATTTCATGAAAAAACGGCCCAAATTTAGATCAAAAAAACCGGGGCAATCAAAAAAAAGGGGGAGGGAAACTCGCTAAAAGGGGGGGACCGGGCGCCGTCTGCCCTTTTTCGTATAGCCCCGAAAAGGGTTTGTACAGAAAAAGGGGATCAAAGGGCTTTTTGCGATTTTTTACAAAAATTTGGAGGTTTAGGGGACTTTACTTTCAATGGGGGCAATTTTCATGGATTTTTTTTGGGGGATTTTCTCTTTATTTTTTTTGGGGAAAATCAAAAAAAATTATTTTCCCCGGGTTTGTCCGTCGGAAAAATTTTTAAAAAAAAAGGGGCCAAAGATTAAATTTTTGGGTTGGGAAAAAATCCCGTTTTAGGGGGGGAAAAATATGGGCTTCTCATTTCCCCCCCCCCACTTTTGTAATGAATTAAAAAAAATGCTTTAAAAATTTTTTTGTGGGGACTTAAAAGGGGATTTTTTTAATACAAAAAAACTATATGGGGTTTTGGGAGGTATTTCATGTTTTTAAAGAATTTTACAACAGTAAAAAAAATGAGATCAATGGGGTTTAAAAGGGGGGGGTTTTAAGGGGGGAAGAAAAAAAAAATCTGAAAAAAAAAATCTCTCGTTTATGGGGGGGTGGGACCAAAAAAAAATGGGACACGGGTTAGCACCCGGGGGTCCACTTTTTTAACCCAAAAAAAAAAAACATTCCCCCACAGTTTTTATACCAAAAAAAAAAAATTTTTAAAAATTCAAAAAAGGGGGGGACAAAAACAAAAGCCAAAACTTTAAAAAAAAGGGGGGGAAATTCTCCGGGGGACCCCCCCTGGGCTTTTACGCGATTTTCCATGAAAATCTTATACAAAAAAAAAAAAAAAATTTAAACGAAACAGAAGTTGTGGGGGGGGGATTTTAAAAAGGGGTTTGGGATGGGGGGACTAACTGTCAGAAAAAGGGGAAAATGGGCGTTTTATTTTACTTGTCTTTTTTTTTGGAATGATAGCACCCCGGGTTTTTTACTTTCTTCATAATGTTTTGGGATCATCCTGTTTTTTTTTTGAAATTTTTTATGTGGTTCTGCAATTAATTTTCACGTGATGTTGTTTTTAAGAAATTCGTTTTTCGGACCATAAACACAAAATTTAAAAAAATTTTGCCTTTCAAGCAAAAGGGTTAAAAAAACTGAAAAAAAAAAAAAAAAAAACATTTCCCAGCCCTGATTTGTTTTAGTACAATGAAAAAATAAAAAAAGTGATTGGCCTTTATGGTTTTAACAAAGGGGAAAAATAATTAAAAAAAAAAAAAATTTTTTGTGGGGGGCCCAGAGGGTTTTTTTTAAACGCTCAATTTTTTCCTTTTTTTTCAAAGAAAAAAATCTAGATTGAAAGGGGGGGGACCTTCCCTTAAAACCCCAAAAAACGTTTGTGGCGGGAAAAAAAGAAAATTTGTTTGTGTTTCCCCACTTGTTTTTCTTTTTTTTGAACCCCCCCATCCTCTTTCTTGATTTTTTTTTTAAATGCCAAAAAAAAATTTAAACCAATCCCGGGGGGGGGTTTTGGACAGTTAAAATTTTCCCACGGGGGATCCCTTTTTGTTTAGTGATCATTTTTTTTTTAGGGCCAACCCGGGGACGTTTTTGGTTCAGGGGGGACCGGGGGGATGATGTCCGGGGGGGGGGGACAGGTGTTTAGTTTATTTTCCTTTTGGAAAAATCATTTTTGACCTTTTTGGGACCCATTGCCGGGATCCTTTTTTTTCCTGTTTCCAAACTGTTTTTGATGTTTTTTTTTTCCCCTTTAAAATTTGTTATTAATGTTTTCCCCTCTTAAAAAACTCAGGGGGATGTTGTCAGGGGGGATTTCCCCAAAGCTTTTTTCCCAAGATTTAAAAAGAAAAGGGGATTTACTTTGTTTTAAAATTTTTTGGGGAAAAGCTGAACGGAGGGGAAAAAAAAACTGAAAGTTCTCCTTGCCCCCCCCAAAAAAACTCCAAAAATCATCCGGGCCCTACCTTCTTCCTTCTGATTTTTTTCCTCTTCCAAAATTCGGTTTTCGAAAACCCCTGGGTGTGGATTTTGATTCCCCCCTTTTTCTTTTTCAAGAAAACCACGGGGGGCTAATTTTTTGTAAGGGCGCATATCTGGAAAAATTACTTTTAAGATTCAGTTCAATCAGACACTTTTTTTCCCCACTTGAACCCCCAAAAAAAAAAAAACTTGGGGTTTGTTCCCAATTTTTTCCTAAAAGGCTGTAAAAATTACTGGAACAGGTTTTTTGGGGCTGGTCACCAAGTTAGCTACTCAAAAATTTCTAAAATGAAAAGATTAAAAGGAATTAGCGTTCCCCGGGGTTTTGTTTGAAAAAGCATCTAAAACGTAAAAAACATGTCACTCCTCTTTTTTGCCCAGTCCCTCCAATTGGCTTTTCCCAACCCTTTGGGGTCGTTTTGGGGAATTGGGAAAGCGGGGGCCCTTTCTTTTTTTTCTTTCCTTTTTTCTGGTTTCCGGGACCAAAAAAAATTTCTCCGGGGAACCCCTCCACATCTACACCCCCCCCGGGGTTCAAACTTGTTCCTCTGGGGCCATGGCCCGCCTCTTGGGAAAATTCCTTCTGTAAAAAAAACCCTTTTTTGGGGAAAAAAATTTTCTTTTCTCCTTCCCAAGGGGGGGACCCAAACTGTTTTGGAATTTCAAATCCCTTTCAGGTTCAGAACCACCTACCTTTTAACCCCCTTTCTTTTTCAAATCTGCCTTTTTTAAAAAAAAAAATTTTTTTTTTTTCCCAAAAAAAACATTTTTCGAAAAACCTTTCCCCCCCTTATTTTTTCCCAAATTTCCCCCCCCCCGGGGTTTGGGGGTTTTTGCCCCTAAAGGGGGGGGTTTTTTTTTCCCCTTTTTGGGAAACCGCTTTAAAGGGGGGCCTGGGGGGGTTTGTTTTCCCCCTTTTTTAAACGTGGCAGGGGGGGGGGTTTGGGGGGGGGGGACGGGGAGGGGGCTTTGGCTTTTTGCTTTATTTTTCGTTTGGGGGTTTTGTTTGGGGATCATGGGTTGGGGGGGGGGGAAAATTTTGGTTCCCCGGGCCCCCGGGGCGCGCCCCCCGGGGCGGGGGGCCGGGGCGCCCCCCCGGGTTTTTTGGTGGGGTTTTTGTGGGTGGTGGGGGTGTGTTTGTGTTTTTTTGCATTTTTTTTTGGGGTTGGTTTGGTTATTTTTTAAAAAAAGCGGTTTTAAGGGGGGGGCCCAAAAAATTTTTTTAAAAGGGGAAATTTATAAGGGGGGCCCCTTCCCGCTAAAATAAAAAATTTAAAAAAAACCAATTTTTTTTTAATCACTTTTTTTACCCAAATTGTTTTTTCATTGTAAAAAGGGGGAAAAGGGTTTGGGCCCATTTTTCCCACAGGGGGGAAAAAAAAAAAACCTTTTTTTTTTTTTTCCCCCCCCGGGGGGGAAACCCGGGGACGGGGGCATGTTTTTTTAGGGGGGGGGAACAAAAAAAAAAAGCACAAAAAAAAGTGGGCCCTTTTTTGTGTTTGGGGGTTTTCGGGGGGAAAGGGGGAAAAAACCTTTTTTCTGCCGCCCCATTTTTCTCCCCCAAAACCCAGGAAAAAAGGGGGGGTTTTTTTTTGGGTTTGGGCTTTGAAAAAAAAAAAAAAAAAAAAAAATTTTGGGGGGCTAAAAAAAACGTAAAAATTGGGATTTTTTCCCTTTTGTCTTAACCTTTTTACCCCCCTTTTAAAGGGTTTTAATTTTTCTTTTGGGTTTGGGGTTTTTTTTTAAAAATAGGGGAAAATGGGGATTTTTTAGGGATGAAAAAAAAAAAAAAAAAATTTTGGGGGGTTTTTTTTTTAAAAAAAGTTTTTGTTCTTTTTGGGGTTTTTTTTTAAAAAAATTTTGTATAGGGGGGGGGAAAAATTTTTTAAAAGGGTGCGCTTTTTTTTTCCCCCCCCCAAAATTTAAAAAAAAATTTTTTTTCAAAAAAAAAAAATTTTTTTTTTTTGGGGCCCAATTTTTGGGGTTGGGGGGGGAATTTGCTTTTTAGGGGGGTAAAAAAGGTTTTTTTGGCCCCAAATTTTTTTTAATTTTGGCTGTCCAAAGCAAATTTGGGGGGGGAAAAATTTTTGGGGGGGTTTTATTTTTTTTAAAAAAAACTACCCCTTGGGGGGCCCCCCAAACTTTTTTTTTTGGGGACTTTTTTTTTTTTTTTTTCCCTTTTCCCTTTTGGGGCTTTTTCCCTTAAAAAAATTGGGTTTTCCCAAAAAAGGCCCCCAAGGGGAAAAAAAATATTTATTTCTTTTTTTCCCCCAGGGTTTGGGGGAAAAAAAAGGGATTTTTTTTTTTTTTCCAAAAAAAAAAAATTTTTTCCCCCCCCAAAAAAAAAATTTTTTTGTTTTTTTGTTTTTTTTTAAATTATTTTTGGGGTTCCTTTTTCGCTGGGCTTTTTTTTTTTGGGGGGGGTTGGTTTTGGTTTTGTTTTTTTTGGAAAAAAAAACCCCCTTGGTGGGGGTTTGAAAAAAAAAAAACCAAAAAGGGAATTTTGTAAATTTGGGGACTTTTTGGGTTGGTTTTTTTTCCCCAAATTTTTTTTGGCCAAAGGGGGGGAAACCCCAAAAAGGGGGGGCCCCAAACCATTAAACCCTTTGGGTTTTCCTTTTTGGGGGGGAGAAAAAAGGGACAAAAAGGGGGGGGGGGGGGGGGGGGGACCTCGGGGGGAAAAAAAGAAAAATTTGGGGAAAAAAAAAAGGGGGTTTGGGGGGGTTTTTTCCCCAGGAAGGGGTTTTTACGGATTGGTCCCCCCAAAAAAAAAAATTTTGGCAAGGGGAAAAAAAAAAAATTTTTTTTTTGTTGTTTTAATGAAAAATTTTTTCCCTAAATTTTTTTAAATTTATTTTTTTTTTTTTCTCCCCCCCCCCCCCCCCCCCCCCCTTTTCCCCCCCCCCCCCCCCCCCCTTTTTTTTTTTTTTTTTTTTGGGGGGGTTTTTCCCCCTTTTGTATTTTTTGGCCCCAAGGTCCAATGTTAAAAGGGGGTTTGGGGGGGAAAAAAAATTTTTTTGGCCTTGCCCCATTTTTTTTTCCCCCCCCCAAAACTTAAAAAAAAATTTGGGGGAAAACCCCCACAACCCCCACACCCCCCAACCCCAAAACCCAAACCCCAAAACCCACAAACCCCCCAACCCCCCAAACCCCCCCCAAAAAACACACCCCCACCCCCCAAAAAAACCCCCAATAAAAAAAAAAAAACCCCAATGTTTTTGGTTGGGGGAATTTAAAACTTCAAGGGGTTTTAAACTCCCCAAACCAAACCCCACCCACCACACCCCCCCCACCCCCCCACCCCCCCAACCAAAAAAACCCCCCCAAACAACCCAAACAAAACATAAATTTATATATTTTAAAATTTTTATTTGGTGGTGGGTGGGGGGTTGGGGCGGGGGGGGTTTGGTGGTTTGTTGTTTTTGGGTTTGTGTTTTGGTTTTGGTTTTGTGTTGTGTGGGGTTTTTTCCAAGGGGGGTTTGGGGGCCCCGGGGAAAAATTTTATTTTAAAAGGGTTTTCGGGGGGTTGAATAGTTGGGGGGGGCCCAGTTTTCCCCCAATTTTTAGGGGTTTCTCCCCCAAGGTTGGGGGGGGGCCCCGTGGGAAAAATGGGGGGAAAAAAGGTTGGGGCCCGTTTTTTTTTCGGGTTGGGAAAAAAAAAAAAAAATTAAAAGGGTTTTAAAAACCCCCAAACTGGGGGAAAAAACCTTTTTTGGGAATTTATTTTAAAATTTTTGTCAAACCCCTTTTGTTTTTGGGGGGGTTTGGGGGGAAGGGGTTTTAAAAAAATTTTAATTTCCCAAAATTTAAAAAAAAACCCCGTTTTTCTTTAGGGGGAACAAGTGTTTTTCCCCCCAAGGGTTTTTTTTTGGGGGTTCTAAAATAAATTGAAAAAAAAAATTTAAATCCCAAAAAAAAAAATAAAAAAAAATCTTTTTTTAAATATGCTAATGATGTTTCCCTTTTTGTTTTTTTTGGATTTCTGGGGGGGGGGGCCCCAAAAATTTGAAGAAAATTTTCAAAAAAATGGGGGGGGCCCCCCTTTTTAATTTTTTGTTTAAATTTTTAAAAAAAATTTTCTCAATTTGGGGGAAAAATTTCCCAAAAACCCTGCCCTCGGGGTTTGGGGTTTTTTTGTTTAAAGGGGGTTTTTAAAACCCCCACTTTTCAAATTTTAAAACAAAAAAAAAAAAAAAAAAAAAGGGGGTTTGTTAAAAAAAAAATTTTTGGGCCAGCCCACTTTTAAAAAAAAAAAGGGGGGGGGGCCCGGGAGGGGAAAAATTTTTTGGGCGACTATTTTTTTCTTTGAAACCCAATTTAAAAAAAAAAAAAAAAAAATTGCCCCAAAAAAAAACCCAATGCCTTCCTAGATTGTCTGTCAACCCAGGGGGGGGAAGTGAAAAAAAAAAAAAAAAAAACCCAAAAAAAAAAAAAAAAAAAAAAAAAATGGGGGGGGAAAAAAAAAAGGGAAAAAAGATAAAAAAAAGGGGAATTTTGGGGGGGATAATAGAGATATCAAAAAAAAAACAAAGAAAAAAACAGGTATGAAAAAAAAAAGGGAAAAGGCAGGGGGCTTTTGGGGGGGGGGGTTGGGGGGGGGGTTAGGGGGGGGGGGGATGGTGATAAAACTTTGGAAGGAAAGGGGGGGGGGGGGGGGTCGAAAGGATTGGGTGAAAAAACGGGGAATTTTCTTAAAAAAACCCCAAATTTTCTTTTCCCCAAAAATAAAAAAGTTTTTTTTATGGGGGACGGGGGAAATGGGGGGTAAAGGGGACCCCAAAACAAAAAAGGGGAAAAATGGGGGACCAGAAATTTTTTGTTGGGAAAGGATGGGGGGGGAAAAAAGTTTGGGTCCAGGGGCCTTTTTAAAAAAACGGAACCCCCCAAAAGTCTGCCCCCACGGGGGGGGCCACGGCTGCCTTTTCCCTTTTTTCCCAATAAGGCGGGGGGAGGGGGGGGAAAAAAATGGGGAGGGGAAAAAAACTTCCCCGGGACAGAAAAAGGTTAAAAAACAAAAAAAAATTTGGAAGGGGCCCAAGAAAACAAAAGAGCAAAAAAAAAAAAAAAAAGAAAAAAAAAAAAAGCGGGTAAAAAACAAAGGGGATGAAAGCGCTGAAAAAAGCTCCCTCAATTTTAAAAAAAAAAAAAAAAACACACCCCACCCAAAAAATTATACCCCCAACAACCTGGGGCGCGCACTTAAAACACCAAAAAACACCACAAGGGGGAAAAAAAGGGGCAACACCCCCCCAAAAAAACCCAACAAACCCAAACCACCAAAAACCCCAAAACCCAAACCAAACACCCCCCCACCACAAAAACCCACTTTTGCAAGGGGAAAACAAACAAAACCCCCACCATTTTCGGGTGTGAGCGGCCAAACCCACCCCCCAACCGCGTGGGCCCCCCCAAAACCCCACACACAAAAAAAAAAAGGGGCACACAATGGTCCACAGGGACACAGATACCCCCCAACTGAACCCCAACAGCCAACCCCACCCCCACCAAAAAAGGGCGGGGGGCCACGCAACCCCCCCCACAAAAAAAAAAAAATTTGTAAAAGGGGGGGCGTGAAAAACCTCTCGCAAAAAAAAAACCCTTTAGCCTTGGGGGAACGGGGGGGAATTTTGTTGTATTTTTAGAAACCAAAATGGTTTATAAAAAAGCCATTAAAAACCCAGGTGGTCCCTTTACCCACCCGACAAATGGTGAAAAATTTTTTGGCGAGGAGGGGACAAAAAAGGGTGGGTGGTGAAAGAGGGGCCCACCTTAGGTTTTAGAAAGGGGGGGGGGATTTTTTCCAAGTTCGGGGGGGACCTTTTCCCAAATAGTGAAAAAGGGGGGGGGGGGGGGGGGAAAAGTAACCACTGGGGGACTTCGGAGGCATGGGGGTGCGCGTTTTAAATTAATAGTCAGCTGAGGTTTGCCTTTGAAAAAAACAGTCGTTGAAAGAGCAGGAGTCTTTGGCGGCATTTCAGTTTGGTATTTGCTGTGGGAGCACTGTGTTGGTTCTAATTGTCAGGTGGTTGTTGAATGCGCGGGGGGGACGTTTTTGGTCGTAGCTTTTTTTCTCCAGGATAATTTAACTGTGTTAAAGTGGACCCCCGAAAGTCGGCGGGGAAAATTTTCGATGTCCATTCTGGTGCCAAAGTGGGTTTGTTTTGCTAATCAATTTAGGTAGGGGTTTGTGGGTAAAATGGCTGATGTGTGGAAGAATGTAAGCGAAATGGAGAATTCAGGGTACTTGTGAAAAAAAGGGGGTACTTGTGAAACAAGGGACGTTTGAGAAGCAAGCATTGGACAAAGGCATGGGGCCCGAAGGGAAATTCCTTTGTGTCCCTTCCCTATATATAAAGTGAGGGAAAACAACGTGAAGAAGAAGAAGGACCACCAACCACGAGGAGAGGAGAGGAGAGGAGAGAGAGAGGGGAGGAAGAGGAGAGGGAGGGAGGAAGGTGGAGAGAAGGGGTGGGGCAGGGGACAAGATTTAGGGGTTGAGGAGGAAAACGTGGGTCTGGGAGATAAAAACAGGGACAGCAAAGGGTCTTAGGGGTTAAAGGACCAAAAGGGCTGGGAAGAAGAAGGAAAAAAATAATAGTTTGGAATGCTGAGATGGGGTGGGTGGAAGGACAGACAGACGGGAAATTTGAAAACCCCAGAGGGTGGGGTGAAAAAAGAGACGGGGGAAAGAAGAAAAGAGTTCTACGTCGAGATCCCGGGAAGGGACGGGACCACAAAGGACCCCAGTCCTGAAAGCCTGGAGGCCCAGTCAACCAAGGGGGCGTTCACCATCAAAGAAAGTGCTGAAGAAGACTTGAAGAGGACTTTTTTTCAAGAAACTTGGTTGTGTGGTATGGAAAAAGCGTGGGGTTGTGTGTGTGGAAAAAAACCCTGGGCCAGGTAAAGAAGTCATTTTTATTATAAACCCGGGATTAGGAAAAAGTATTGATCTTTTATGGTTTGATTATTGCATTTTTGTTGTGATTGGATTCTTCATGTTTTGATTATAAGGTAGCATAGAAATTGTATTTTTTTTGTGGCTCAGGGTCGTGTTTAGGAGAGAAAAACGAATTGCGTTGGACATTTCCCCATTTTCCCAGAGAGAGGTGAATGTTTGGGGGGGGGCGCATGGAGTGTGCATTTTGCGTGTATGAGTGGCAGAGATAACCTTGGTGTGTTAAGGCCTGGACTAATTAAATTAATCAAAACTTTAGTGCACTTAAAGCAATACCATCACGATTTCCCCCGTCCTGGGGAACACCACATACACACCCACCACACCAACAAAAACGCACACACCCCCAACAACAAAACACCACACAACCAACCCAGACCGGCGGCCCGGCGGCGGGGCGCCGCGCGCGCGTAACATACACACATACTCAAGGCATGCACAGAGAGGGAAAAAAAAATTCCACCAACATTGCACACCCACACACCACCCACACACCAACAAAACACCCAACAACCCACCACAACCAAAACACACACCACCCCCACACCACACCCAGCCCGGCGGGCCGTCGCGCGGCGGCCGCGCGCAAGCCAACCCACACACCATATTTAAAATTAGCACGCCGCGTTTTGCGCGCACTCTTCACACATTGCAACACACACCACACACATATTTCGCGTGGGGCGCAGACAAGACACCACCACACAAAAATACACACCAACCCACAAACACAACACCCAACACACCCACCACTCGTGCGGGGGCCAGGAACACCCCACACCACCCCACCAACAACCACACAACCACACGCGTGCACGCACACGCACGCACCAACACCAACGTGTGGCCATGTTACGAAGCGGCGACAATGGGAGAGTTGGGGGGAAGGGAGAGACAGACACTGGAAAAAAACCCAGGCCTCAGCTGTTACGGAAGCTAAGCCATGGTGGTAGGTAAGAGTTGAACACCGGGTCTTCCAAAAAGGGTTTGACCAGGGGGACACCGGCTAAAAATCTACAGGTCAGATGTTCAAGAACAAACACAGAAAAAACCTGTTCCAAAAGTCTACAGGTCAGATGTTCAAGAACAATGACAGACAACCTGTCCCAAAGTCTAGGGGGGCCAGTCTTTCAAAACGCCAAAAGGCATCTGGTTGACATCTAAAAAGCCAGTTTTTGAGAAAACAGGGGGGACAGATACCGGGCCGTCGGAAAGTCACAACAAGCCAGTTCTTTGAGAACAGTGACAGATCCCACGGGTCGGAAATCAAACCACGCTAGTCTTTAAAAGAATGATGACAGAACACTTGTCTGAAATTAAAACAAGCCAGTCTTCAAGAAATGGCCACACACACACTTGTTCCTGAAATTAAAAAAACCGGCCAGTCTTCAAGAAATTGATGGACAGACACTTTTTCTGAAATTAACAAAAAACCCCGGGTCTTCAAACAATAGGTGACAGAACACCCCTGTCCTGAAGTTAAACAAAGGGCCAGTCCTTCAAGAAGATTGGGAACGGGGACATCTGTCTGAAAATTAACAAGCTAGTCTTTCAAGAATGGCGGATAACAAACCACCACACAAATGTCTGGGGGTTTTAAACAAAGCCATCTTTAAGAATGGGCGACACACTTTACTGTCTGAAAGTTCACACAAACCCCAGTCTTAAAGGGAAATGGTGACGGGAAACCTGTCGGGAAATTAAAAGCCATTTCTTTAAAGGGAAATGGGGGAACAGAACACCCTGTCTGGAAAATTAACCAAACCAGTTTTTTAAAAATGGCGGACACAAATACATTTTTAGACCCCATTACCATATAAAAATTGGATTTCAGTTTTTATTATATTAGATTGTTCCGAAAAAGGTATTTTCTAGAACAATGAAACATGTTAAATGGTTTTCCCAAATTTGGGTTTAAAATTCCTTTTTTTCCAGTCCAAAAAAGAAACCTCTATTTTAAAAATATCAGGGTTTCAAGGGGAATTCGCATTTTTGAATTATCTTCAGATTGGTTCCAGATCAGAAGGAAACTTGTAGATATATTTAAAATGTCAAAAGGTTTGTTGCATGTTGAAATTTGGATTCCAAGTTTTTGGATCATTGTCCCACACCCTAAGGGAATTTGGACACATTAGCAATTCAACCCCCCTTTTTCGGTCTTGTTTTATCTTTCAAATTCGTTTTCCGATCCAAAAGAAACTTGTGGGGCACAAAAGTGTTTTATAAAAAATGGATTCCAGTTGGAAAATACCTTAAAGACTGTCAAAAACCCAGGGAAAAAAACCTGGGACACACATTAGAATATTACATGGGTTCCCAACTTGGATTTATCTTCAAAAATTTGGGGGGTACCAAAAAGAACTTGTAGACTCTCATCGCAAAATTAAAATTGGATTCCTGTTTTTGGGATTATTTTAAAAAACAAAAAAAAAAAGAAAGGGTTGTTTACAGAAGCTCCCCAAGAAAATTTTTTCTTTTTTTTCTGTTCCTGAGGTCAAAGGAAAGATGGATTTAACACAAAGGGCCAGTTTTTTCAGTTTATTAAAAAATGAAAAAAGGGTTGTAGAGAAAAGGGGTTTTTTTAGTGGCCAATTTGATGACAACTTTCCCCTTGGCGCGGCGAAAAACCACACAACCCCCACACCCCAACCACCACACACACACACACCCCCCAAAAAACCACCCCCACCCCACAACCCCCCCACACAACCCCCAAACCCACACAACACACACAACACACACAACCATTTCCTTCATCAAGAGGAATTTACTGGACATGACAGTTTTTTTTTTTTAAAAGGGATTTTTTATTTGATTTTTCTTTTAAATTTAACAAAAGTAAAATATACAAGAAAAACTTAATGCCCCTTTCAAATTCTCTTCCCCTTTTTTTCTTTCTTCCCCCTCCCTCTTTCGCCCCCCAAACCCTCCTCTCTCACATCATTTTTTTTTGCCATTGTGTTCTGGTGACCACAGCCAACTTGATTTTTTGGTGTGTTGGGGTGGGGTGTTGGTGTGGTGTTGTGGGTTGTGTGTGGTGTGTGTGTTGTGGTGTGTGTGTGTGTGTTGTTGTGTTGGATATGAAAAAGGTTTTGCCATGGATTGAGTACAAGATTCCCATTTTTATATTTTTTTCTTTAGTACACAGATTCTTCTTAGTGAAAAAAACCCAAGGGTTCTATGAAAATTCTTTATTTTCTAAATTAATTAATGTTTTTGACCCATTTCTTTAGAGAGATCAGTGAAAAAAAAATTCCCATGACATGTTTTGTTAAAATAAGCGCTTCTCCCCATTTTTTTTTAAGTGAAATTAAGTTACTAGATTTCCAAATTTAATTCCCCTTCTTTTTCTGGGTAAGTAATGCTTCTCTCTGTGTCTCTCTTTTTCTGTTTTTTTTTGATTAATACAAGAATTTCCCATTAGCCTTCTCGTTTTTTTTTTTTGTCAAGAAAATACTTTCTCCCCATTTTTGTGTTCAAACAGTGGTCTGAACATTGAACATTTCATTCCTTGCCCAGTTTTTTTTAGTAAACGATAAGGAATAATATTTCCACAGTTTACTATGATACTTAAGCTGTTTTTTTGCATGCGTAGATGCACATACACATGCACCGCTCACATATGTGTTTTTACTAGTTACATGTAAGTAAGCTTCACATGCATGAAAAAAAGCCTTTACTCCCTTCACATACCACACGCACACCACCACATAGAGGCACAATAAATGCGCAACATAACACAAAAACATAAACACATGAATGGGCACGATATACACACATCATGCATACATACCCAAGCATTTACACACACATACACACACATATATACAAAACATGCAGCCACATGACACATCCCACCATAAACTTCATACAAAAAGGATTGCCCTATAACATACATCATGCCATGCCCCTTTACTACAACACAATCAAACATTTACCACAAAATTCACACATAACATGGACAAAGGAATATACACCCACTCTAACAGACATGCACCACATATGTATACCACTACAACAAAACCACACCACCACACAAGCACACGACACACAAACACCCCACAGAGCACAAAATATATGGATCACAAAACAAAACTTCATTTTTTGTTGTTGCATATCCAAACACATTACAGGCCCCACATACATATACCCCTGACCACAACTCACACACACAACCACACCCCCCCACAATAAATAAACAAATACATACAAACACAGATGTGTGTCAAAACCCTATTACAACACATGTACCCATAGATACACTACCACGTATACAAGCACTACAAGCACAGGTGCCCTCATATTAACATTATTAATATTATATACACAACCACACCACACAACACAACAACACACAACACACACACAACACACACCACACACACAACCACCACACACCAACACACCACACGCCACAAACATACACGCAAATAACAACCATGCACCACACATTATCCAACACAACAACATACAAAACACATTGAGGTAAACATCCCGCAAGACTGGTGGTCTCCCATAAGGCAGATTTTTCTTTTGGTTTAGGGCAGATTTATGTGAAGTATATCTGTTACTGTGAGAGCTATCCTTGCACGGGGTTCCCATTCAACGCTATTTCTGATAAGTTTTCCCGTCTGCCTGACTGTAGGAAAAAGCATTTGATTGTGGTTCGGTCACAAACCACTAGTGATTGCTCCCTCAGTTTTGCACCAGGCCCTGAACGCTTTAGGAAAAACGTTTCATGAAACAGTCACGTTTTTTGCCAGCGCAACCTTGTTCTTGATAAAAGAAAAAATGAGAATTCCCATTACACTATATTGCTGAGTGAGCTTCCACTGGCTGCCTGTTAAATTTTGCTATCAGTTTCAAAAACTAAGTTTAATACCCCCTCTTGTCTTTCTGTTTTCTTTTGAAGGTTTCTCTTCCAACTTTGCCTTTTTTTCTCTCTACCCAAAAGAAACCAAAAGTAAAAATTTAAACATTGTTTTGTTAAAGTGTTTCCTTCAGCCCTTTTTCTGCCCCCAACTGTTTGGAAACTCGCTTTTTCTCCACTTAAACAAAGCCAGCCCCAACCTAAATCTGTTTTCAAAGCCAACAAGCTAAAACACTTATCTTTTCAAGCCAGTCATTTTTGAAAACAGTGCTTTTTTCCCGCATTGTGTGTTCCACAAATAAGTTAAGTAGCAGGATAGTTGTTATGCTTGAATGAATGTAAATCTCAACGGGTTGTATAGTTTTCTGAATGGTGTTATGAAAGCCGCAGTGAAATAGTTTTTCTGAATTGGTGTATGAAAAGCGCAGTGAATAGTTTTTTCTTGAATGCTGTTATGAAAAGGCGCAGTGAAATAGGTTTTCTGAATGCTGTATGAAAAAATGCCCAATGAAATAGTTTTCTGAATGTTGTATGGAGAGCGCAGTGAGTAGTTTTTCAACCACAACTAAACTTAACTTCATACAAAATTACTATTTTATGGACTATTATTCGTCACTTATTTGCTTCTTGCAGGAGAAGCAAAAAAACATTAAAAAGTTGAATTTTTTTAATGAGTTAGCTCACTATTGAGGGGGCTGGTGTTTGCAGAGGGACCACTGTGAAAGACTGTTTCTTGCAATCTGAAATATGTTGTTTACAAGGTATTTCTACCTGTGTCTGTGACAGGACAGGTGGCCAACTTTTTGCCGCATACCTTTGCCGGGACCATTTGAGAGATCCTTCCCTCAAACCAGGCAGTTGTATTAGTATTGTTAGGGATTCTGCGCCTTGAGTGTATTGTCACCATTTTTGTTTTAGCAAATCTTTATAGGCAAAAAAATCAAACAAAAACTGATGTAAGGGAGGTGAGGAAAAAACAAGAGAGGCAATGTGCTGCCCTCTCCTTGGTTTGTTTGTTGAAAGGATTCAAACATTCTTGTTCCTGATTCAGCTTTTGATGACGGACTTTTAGTTTGGGGACAGGCTGTTTGGACAAGTTTTTTTTGGGGAGTTTTACTGAGAAAAAATTCCCACTTATTTCAGAGAGGGGAGGTCGACTAGGGAAGTGTTTAGTGGTTGAAAAAGAGGTCTACATCGTGGAGTCAAGGTTTGAAAGGGTTTGGTTTTTTTTTAAAATGTTTTTTTCCTTGTGTAATGGAATTTTTTCCTATGTAATTAAAAATAAAGTGCCAGTGTAAACAGCTTTCTTGAAGGGCCTAATGGTGTTTGAGGGGTCTCTCAGTTTATCATGTTTTTGGCTTGTCCAGGCCTCTGTCGGTTTACAGGGTTTGTTGTGGATGAACAAGGGGCAAATTATGAAAAACTCAGGTTGTGTGTGTGCATATGTGTGTGAGTGTGAGTGTGTGTGTTGTGTTGGTGTGTGGTGTGGTTGTGTGTGTGTTGTGGTGTGGTTGTGTGTGTGTGTGTGTGGTGTTGTTTGTGTGGTGCCTGTCAACCTGTTTTGTTGTTGTCTGGCTGACCACATTTCCCTACTCTGCCTTGGTCCCAGTTTTGTGTCAATGTACATGAATGTGTCTGGGTGTAAAGGTTGTGTGTTTGTTGACGAGTTTATGTTGTCCTGCTGCCTTTTAAGAAATTGACAATTAAAAAAGGATTTTTCTGTAGAGCGGCCTGAATATTTGTTTTACAGAGGTCTACAATATTGTTAATAGCAATGTTTCTAAAATTATGCATTGGGAGTTTCCAATACATGCAATTCTACTTTGTTGATAGAGGAAATCAAATGTTTTTGCCATCGAAAGAGTTCCAATACATGCATCTACTTTGGTGATAGAGAAAATCCAATGTTTTGCCATCGAAAAATGATACAAGATATCACACATGTGTCAGGGGTATGTTAAAAAAACGATTACAAGATTACTCACCCACCGTGTCAGGTATGTTTAAAAACACGATACAAAGATACTTCACACATGTCAGGTATGTTATGAAATGCTCAGATGTGCATGGTTGGTGTGTGGAAAAATTGCCAATGTCTGTCTCCAGAGTTTTTCTTTACCTCCTGGAAAAGTAAAAAAAAAACTGGGGAAAATGTGATAATGGGTGCACTTATATTGGACTTAGTGGTTTTACAGGCTTTCATATTTTCAATGGCAATTGTCAGAGTTTTGTAGGTGTTTAGATACTGCTTATGAATATAAAAATTGATATATGTGATTTTTGTTTATATACATGGTATGATATATACTTTTTTTTTTTTTTTTGATCAGTCCACTTTTTAGTAAAAACTGAAATTAGTGGCAGGGACACTGTGCTTGCCACCAGCTGCAGTGGCAAAGTGGTTAGCCTCATGGACTCCTGGACTGAGAGGGTCATGGGTTTGATTTCCTATGAGAGCCATTTCAGTTGTGGGATTTTTTATAACCCAAACAGGGGCTCCTACCCAGAGCTGGGGGTTTTGTTATGGGCGCAATTTGAGGGACTGGGGACCATACAGTTGAGTTTTGAACCAACTTAAACGGAATTGCCTGTCTGAGAGAGTTGCTCAAAATTTTTCTGACCAACCCTGCAGGTGTCTGTATCTCTTGGGCCTGGTTGACACCAAGTCATTTTTATGAATGAAAGTAAAGCGTAGATTTACAACCCTGTCATGCAGTGTCAGGACTGGAATGGAAAATCCGTTCACATCGTCTTCATCGTCCATATCCTTATCGATCGGCATTTAAAAAAAACCAAAAAAAAAAAAGTCTCAAATTCTGTGGCCCTCTTTTCATGCTCTGCTGTCCATGGTTGACCTCAAGTTTTGATTGTCTCTCCATGGTCCATACCTTTGTTTTGGTTTCTGGTCGTGGTCCACCAGGTGTTTGGGCAAAATTCGTGGGGGACTGTCGTTAGACAGGGGACTTGGTCGTACCCTAGGTGGGAAAAGCTCACTCATGCTGGCTCTGCGACTAACCAAATTATTGTCATCAGCAGCAGGCTTAGCAGGTGGTGTTTCTGCGCATGTTGGATCCAGAGCAAAGCACCACTGAAAAACACCACTGAAGTGGGAACTCGCCAGCAATGCAGTGTTTTGCTGATACTGTGGCCAGGACGGAACCCAGGCTTGTGGCGGTGGAGGGGGGGGAGGGGAGGGGTGGAAGCGGTTGCTGGGTTGCAATGCCCCCAAAAGTGGCTCGGAAGGAGGACGAGGACAGAAAAAAAAAAAAAAGAAAAAAGATCCTGTGATTGCAAATTTTTATTTGACCAAAGTGATTAAAAATTTAAGTGTGATTAATGGCTTCCACTTTGGTGGATTTCAATTGTTCTTTTAAACATTTTGTTTGCCTATTGCCCCGCATGGGTTGCATGCATGTTGCTGTGCGTGTTGTGTGTGTGTGGTTGTGTGTGTGTGTGGTGTTGTGTGTGGTGGGTGGTGTGTTGTGGTGCGTTTGCGCGTTTGGCGTGTGTGTGTGTGTGTGTTGGTGGTGTGTGTGTGGTGTGTGTGTGGTGGTTGTGTTGTGTGTGTGTGTGTGTGTTAAGGTGATATATTTTTTGATATATTTTTGTGTTTATAGCAAACAGTTTTTGCGGGATTTTTTGGACTTGTTTTTCAATCTATTGTCTGTTGTAAGTTTTTATGGATTGTTTTATTTATTGGTTTTTTTTTCTTTTTTTTTTTATATCATGCTTATAATGAGCCTGTTGAAAGTGGAACAAATGATTTTTCCATGTGGGATTAATAAAAGTTGCCATCGAATTGAAAACTGAATTTCCTCTCTTTCCGTGGATTTGATTCTTATAATTTGCAGATCGGGGAACTAAAGGAAAAAAAAATGATTATGAAATATTAAAAACCTCATTTGAAAAAAAAGAAATCTCATAAGATTCACTTTTTCAAGCTGAGAAAGAAAAAAAAAGGATGAAGTTTAAAATTGTTGATCACAAGGGGATGGGGGGGAAAAGCAAAAAACAAGTTTTACATCTTAAAGATATTCAGGCAAAAAGTGCAATTGGGGAAAAAACAAAAATATCCCACAAACCATTTTTAAAGGATGTATGTCAGTAAGAAAAAAATTAATTGACTGGGGAAACATCGATTTTTTGTATTAATTGCTAAAAATTAACGGGATTGCGGGGGACTGACTTGCCCCCAATTTTTTTTCAAAAGTGCCACACACCTTCTAAAACATGGATGTTTTCTCTCTAAAAATGTGTTTAGTTTGGGGGCATTTTCAGCTTAGAAACATTTTGGGCAAAATCCTGGGGGATGTTCCCTTTGACCTTTCTTATTCATGATAAAAAGGGGACGGGAATGAAAGCATAAGGAAAAATGCGGGAAAAACGGGAAAAGATTTATTTTATTTCAAGATTATTTCGGGCCCTTTTTCGCTTTTAAATTTTGTTTACATTGAGAATCCAAAGTAAAAACAGAAAAAAAAAAAAAAGGAAAATTTGGGCCATTTCTAGAAACCCTTCCTCTCTCTCTCTCTCTCTCCTTCTCTCTCTCCCCTCTCTCTCTTCTTCTCTTCTTCTCCCCACCCCCCACACCAAAACCCACCACACACCACCCAAACCACACCACCCCACACACACCACCAACCTTTCCCACGCCCCAAACACGCCCACATTCACGCGGCGCCCCCCACCGCCCCCCAACCCCAACACCACACACACACACCCCCCCACACACACCAACAAAAACCACCAACAGAATGTTTCGGAAAAAATATGGACAGCTAAAAATGATTAAACAAAAAAAAGTTTTTTTTTCCTGAAAACTGCAAAACCCAAAGGGAAAGAAATAAAGGTTGTAGTGTGGGAGAAAAAACCAGCCGCCGTGGCGAAAGTGGCCCAGCGTCGGGGGACTCCCGGCTGGGGGGGGTTCGTGGGGTTCGAATCCCCCCAGAAAGTCAGGGGTGGGTTTTTTTTCTTTCCCCCGGGACCGGTCCTTTCCCCCGGGAGTTGAGTTTTGGCTGCGGAAAACTCATTTTGGGAAAGGGGGGGACCACACCAGTCGGGGTTTTCATCCACTTAATGGATGCGTTTTTTTCTGAGATTTTTTTGCTCAAATTTTCCATGACCAAACACTGCAGGTTTGCCTGTATTCTCGGGTCCTGGTTTTGACGCCGGGATTATTTATGAAAGGGAAGCGTAAGGGTTACACCCCCTGTTATGTGTCTCAGACCAAAATGGAAAATCCGTAGGCATAAATTTTTAATTTTTCCCTCCCCCCTTCTAAAAAAATTTTTTGGGGCCCTTTCCATGCCCTTGCTCTAATGGTGACCTCAATTTTTTCGATGCCCCCTTTCCCACGGTCTGGGGCCCCTTGGTTTTTGGTTTCCACGGGGGTCACCGGTATCGGCGAGCCCATGGGGGGCTGTCGTTTGGACGGGACGGGTGGGGGCCCCCCTCCGGGGGGGGGACTCACTCACGCCCGGCCTCCGGGCTAAAGAAATTTTATTGTCGTCAGGGGGGGCCCCCCCCTTTAGTGGGGGTGGTTGTTCCCGGGGCGGTTTTTTTAAAGATCAGAAACGGGGCCCCCCATAAAAAACCCCAACCGAATGGACTCGGCAGCGGGGGGCAGGGGGTCCCCCCCTTTGGGGGGGGGTTTTTGCCTTTTTTGGGGACGACTTGGGGACATTGACTGCCCCCCCTGGGGGTTTTGGGGGTTGGGGCCGGGGGGCTGCGGGGGGGGGGGTTTTGACCGGGGGGGGGGTGGTTTTGGGGGGACGGGGTTTTCCCCGGGGAATGGGGGCGGGGCGGGGGTTTTGGGGCCACTGGCCTTTTGAGGGGGCGCAGGGGGGGCGGGGGGAAACACCCCAAAAAAAAAAAAAAAAAAAAAAAAAAAGGGTGTAGTGGGGGAAAAACCCACAAAGAGGGGACAAAAAACCCCCTTTTACTTTTTTTTTTAAGCAATTAATTGAATAATGTCCCTTTTGTTAAAAGGGTTGGGAAAAAAAAACTCGGGGAATTTGTGGGAAAAAGAAAAAATAGGGGGGACAGACATAATTGATGGTGATAAAGTGATGGAAAAATTGATAATTTTAAATTTTTATGAAAAAAAGGGTCATTAAAACAGAAGGGGGAATTTTAAATTTCATGTCGGGCGTTAAAAATAAAAAGAGGGACAAAAAAAACCAGGGTTTTTCTAGTAAATTTGGGGCATGTTTGTTTTGTGGATGGGGGAAGCCCCCTGGCAAATGGGGGGCCACTCCCCTCTTTTATTTGGTTTTTTCTTTTCCTCTGGCTGTATTCCTTTTTTTTTTTTTTTTTTTAAAAGTGTTTTTCCCAAAAAAAGTGCAGCAAGCTTAAGATGGCATTACAGGGGTTCTGTCTAAGTTACACTGAATGTATATGGTTATTATACATCCACTTCGCTTGCAAGCACCCGGTGTTGTAGCCAAAGTGGTACTCATTAGACAGGTTCTCACTGTTTCATCATAAAGTGAGGGCAAGGGT
>JAMYXO010003148.1:5000-21062 GCA_033310375.1 Conus canariensis | reverse complement strand
ACAGGTCGAAACGCGTCTTGTTGTGTCTTGTAGTTTGTTGGTCTCTTTCGTTTGGCGGAACAGTAATCTTTCTTTTGAGTCTGTTTCAATGCCCCCGCCCCCCCCCTGCAGTCACCTAACTTTGAGTAATTTCTGTCAATGCTCTTGGGTGTACACTGTTGAAGGGACACATTAATAAACCCGTGAAAATGATGACGGCTTTTACCACCAGGGTATACACAGTTGAAAGACCACATAACGGCTGGTGAAAGGAATCCTGACCAATCTATTAGGGCACATACAACCGAAAGACCGTAAAAGAACAGTTAGCAAGTGATTCCTGTACTGACTTTCAGGGCAGGAACAATAAAACTACCATATGACACAGGGTGTGAACTGACTGGTGAACTTACACAATAAAACTACTGTCATGTGACGTAGCCTCACATCAAGGCATGTGACGCTCCATCACATTTAGTCTAGTGATAATTATTAATCATTTCCCCCATACCACAACTAAAAAGGAAGAATATTCATGTGGCTTGACTAGTGTAGCAGGCGTCCCCAATAATTGTGAGGATCACTCAGTAAAATAAACAAGGGTTGGTCACTGGGTAAAAGTGACCACTGAGAGATAGTTTAAAAAGGGCTGGTAAGGTGCTGGTCATGTGTTTTGAACACTGAGTATGCGCTCACTAGGAGGAGGGAGGAAAGAATTAGTTTTAGCCCAGGAGATGGCCTAAAGATTCGAACCCGTCAGGACGTTGGTCAAGGGGTCCTCACAGCTGACCAGTCATTTCCAGCCCTTCACCCTTCACCCTTCACCCCGTCAGCTATTCCTCCTCTGATGCTGCGACGGCATCGTTTTCTTAAGTGCTGAGACGGGTGTTTAACGATGGCCATGGTGTGGGGAACACACCGATAGTTCAGCCCCAGTAATTGAAGAGGAGTTAGATCTCATCGTTCCCCAGTGACTGGAGAGTTCAAGGGGCAAGCGCTTTTTCTGATGCGGGCAGGGCATCATGACAGTATGGGGCGAGCGCTTTTTCTGATGCAAGTATGGCATCATGATGGTATGAATTGTTTATTCTCCTGGTCTGGATCTTGGGCCAATGTTGTGTAAAAGGCCATGACTTTATATTCTTGGAGGATGTGTGTATTCTTTCTCTAGCAAGAAGGAGGAATCTAGAAAGACTTTATTCGTATAAATTCGTAACTTGATTTTTCTCTCAGTGTGAAGAAGAGAGAGAGAGAGAGAGAGAGAGAGAGAGAGGAGAGAGAGAGAGAGAGAGAGAGAGAGAGAGAGAAAGAAACATGTATAGAATTTGTTTGATAAATACTGGAGTGTGATGAACGTTGTCGGAATTGTTCAATTCATTTAGTAAAGTGTTTTCCCCGCAGGAGAAGGGGAGAAGAAAAAACATTCTGTATTGCGCTTTTTGGTTGACTGGAGGGATTGCGTGTGCGTATGGAGTAAATGCTGTCATGAATGCGTGTGTGCAAGAGTGACAGTGTGACAACTACCATAATTATAACGAACGGTGAGAACTGATTAGTGAACGTATACACTAAAACTACCAATAACTATAACGAAGGGTGAGAACTGATTAGTGAACGTCCTTTCAGAGCGTATTGTATAGGTGAGCCACATGAAAAACAGGAGAAATTCATGAACGTACTCACATTTTGCGCAATTGCATACTGGGCACCTGGAAACCAGAAAGATCACTGGAAATAATGAAATAATTCAGAAATCATTATTTAATGATCAATAAGATTTAAGAGTAACGAATACAAAAAAACAATGTCCTTCACACCAATGTGGGCACCTGGAACGAGAAGAGATCATGATCACCACAAACAATATAATGATTAAAAAAAGATTATCATTTCATCATCAGTCATTTTTCAAGAGCATTGAATACAAACTATTCCTCGAATCATGAATATATGATATCGGCAAATGAATGGGGACAGTTGTTGGACGGATGTAGCCAAAATCTCCCAATAAATTTGGACGTTCACTTGCACTGATTTTGTTAATGAGAAACGATTATTGCCAGTAGGTATCTGTCAATGACGTCCTGTGTAAGTTACATGAGAACAAGCAGAGCTGATCAATGAAGTTGCACATTGGCTGCGCAGTGGCTCCCCCGGTGGGTTACCACTTGACTTTTTGATACCGGTTGTCCCCTGTGGGCTGCCTGTCCTAAGGTTCACGAGCCCACAGGAACCAGTTGTCATCTGCCTCTCAGTGTGGCTATTTATGGAGTATAGGAATGAACGATTTAGGAGAGGGAAGGAGGTGTGTGGGGGGGGGGGGGGGAGGGGAGGAGCGGTATGTAATGCATGGTATGTATAGCTGAGCAGTTGGAATGTTGATGATTTTTATGACTTCCCTTGCATTGGTGTGTGTTTGGATCCTAAAGCGCAGGCTTCAGAATTTTCTTTGATTATTTTCATTAGAGAACTATAAAATAGGCATTCTGGCTCACCCACCTCCGCCAGCTCCAACCGGCTAAAGCCGGTTTCGCTGCTGCTCCGGCGGCTTACCCAGAATGCCTATTTTATAGTTCTCTAATAGTAAACACTTTACAAACATACATAATGTGTAGGATTATCTGTTTTATAGTTCTCTGTCACTGGACCGTTAAGAAGTAAACAAACAAAACAATGGGGACTTGGTTAACCATGCCTTTATTCTTAGGAGGGCTATTTGTCAACCAAGTTGGGATTTCATTCTATTGTGAGGAATGACTGGCTATTGAAAGCTATCTGAAAAGGGGTGGGATGTGTGTATACACAAGCGTAGAATCGTGGCACCTTGTTGAAGATTATTCTAAGCAGCCACCAAGTGCACTTATCAAAAGCTTGATTCAACAAACAAGACAATTGTATAAAGTACACCCGGCGGCCGCCTGAAAAGGCAGCCTAAAGTTTATAGCTGGGTGTTGAATAGGAGCATTGAAGCAAGTGGAGCAGAGCCCCGGTTATGCATAACCGTTATTTTTAGAATCATGTCATTTCCCCTTGCTGGGTGGTTTGTGAATGTTGCTGCAAGAAGAAGTTGACGCAGAGCCCCGGTTATGCATAACCGTTATTTTTAGAATCATGTCATTTCCCCTTGCTGACATGAAGTGGCGTGTCTTGAATAGAATAATCCCACAGAGCTTGATGTGCAGCGTTTGAAACTCTAATTTCCTGTGAAGAAGGACTACCTAGTAAATCCTTCTCTGAAAAAAATGCTATCTTGAATCAATCAGCAAAGTTTTAAAGTCACAACGCTTTTCTGACTGGAAATCACACACGCAGCACACCAACCCAATGTGAAAATGACAAGACAGCTAGGTTCAGTTGCTAACAACACAAGTGCTGGGCGGAAATGTCGTCACTGTTACTAATCAGCTGATTCTATCTAGTCTTGTGATTGGGGGAAGGTAAGAAACATGTTTTGATATGTTTAGAAATTTAGCCGCCTAAATTTATACAATGACGTCTAACGCCTGTACTGAACGACGCCGTCTAAATTTATACAATGCCGCTTGGCGGCCTGACGCCCTTATGTGTAACTTGACACGAACTAGCAAACAGTGCGGCGCTTCGACTCGGCTATTGTGCAGTTGAGTAAGCCGGGGCCAGACATGTCTGACCTAGATACTACATAAAGGCAGAAGGGAGTTGTCTCCCCGGAAAAGAATGTAACAATTAATTGTGAAAAAAAATCGTCATTAAGTCGTTCTAGGTTCTTATTCAAGTCGGCATCACGTTCTTATTCAAGTTCTTATTTAAGTTCTTAACAAGTTTTTATTCAAGTTCTTAACAAGTCAACATCAAGTTCTTAACAAGTCATCATCAAGTTCTTAACAAGTTCTTATTCAAGTACTTATTCAAGTACTTATTCAAGTTCTTAACAAGTCGTCATCAAGTCGTCATTAAGTTCTTATCAAGTCGTCATTAAGTTCTTATCAAGTTCTTATCAAGTTCTTATTTAAGTTTTTATCAAGTCGTCATCAAGTCGTTATCAAGTTCTTATTCAAGTCACTTATAATTATTTATTAAGTTCTTAACATATTATTGCATATCAAATGGATCAAAATGAGATTTTGTTGTTGGCAGTTCTGGCATGCTTTTTTGTTCGGCTTCTGTATTTAGTGGCTGAGATTTTTTGGACTGCTTTGGTTTTTGCTGGCGTTGTTTATATATTTTATAACCGTAATAACCACCCCCAGCAGCAATGACGCCAAAAATGGCAACTGTTTTAAATTCAATATTCCATGACGACTTTGGTGTTGTAGGTCTTGAATCAACTTGTGTATTTACAGCTGGCATTGAAACAACTGTTGGCGTTGGCGTGTTATGTTTTCATTATGAGTTATATTCTGTGATTGCAACATTAATTTTTTTTGTTTGTTCCACTCTGCTAATTTTTTTCCTGCTGCAACACGCCCAGGATGAGGAGGCTTTTTACTGGTCACTTTCTCCACCTGATTCAATGTTTTCTGATTCTGCTGATTTTCTGGCTCGGTCATTTTGAAGGGAAACAAAATCTATATGATTAAAAGTAATTAATCCCATGATTAATGGCGATAACAATGTTCCAAATCTGTAATATAGATCACATCCTAGAGACTCTAATGTCTTTGTTAAAACTGGATCCTGTGTTAAATCATACATAAAATCTTGTTCAGAATCAATGGAGCAAATCTACTAACTAGTTTAGTGTACAAACTAAGAACCGTTTGCCCAACACTTTTTACCATTCTTGACCCCAGTTGCGCTTCATACCTGTTGTGATACTTTACAATGTCTTGTGGCGACATTTGTTGAATCTGTTCTATGCTGAATTCATTTCCAAGGTACTGTTTTGTTTTTCCACATGCTGCTAAAGAATACAGCCTTTCCTTTTGACGCATAATAGCTTGGTCATCAACTTGATCATTTGTAATCATAAGTTCAGGAAGTAAATCATCGCAGTTCATGTTTTATTAATAATAATAAATATTATTTTATTTTTAAAAAATGAGCACCAAAAAAACTATTACTAACCTTGTATACCATTCTGCTGTTATTGGAGGCCTAAGTGTAGGATACACAATGCTTGGTAAAAGCCTGTTAAAAATAAAACCAGCAGATCTTGGCAAACTAGACTTTGAAGACTCAGCAAAGCTGATTGCTGTTATTACAGCTTCATTTGCTACGAAAGATTTTCTAGTTAAGCAAGGAATAATTCCAGACAGTATCAATATGTAAAATTTAAAAAAATACATTTATAAAAATGGCTTCACTCGTAATGATGATTGGTGGCGCTGTGGTTAATGCGCTTGCTTTTAGCGGAAGTAATTACGCATTTAGTAAACTACAAAATAACAATGAGAGAAAAAGACATAACAGAGCTATGGAGCAACTAGCTGCTGCACAAGACACCTATGAAAAGCAAAGAATGGAGCAGTTAGATTTTATTAACGACAGACTTAAACAACAGGGACATGCAGCTTACACATTTAAAGATGTTGACCAGGCAATAAAAGAATATTTTCTAGTAACAGGCAAACAAGTTGAAACATTGCCCCCACCAAAATTTAGCGATTTTTATCAACCATCAGAAAAACAAAAGATGCAAGAAATATTGTTTATTGTCTTTGGCATGACCGCTGTGTATTTTGTTGCACAAAGTATTGGCTGAATAAAAATGTACAAAATCTATTATTCGCCAAAAGGATATTGGAAGGGAATAACAGCAATTAAAAAGCTTAGCCAAGCAGCGGGAGTCAGTGAACAAACAGCAAAAGAATGGTTATCTAAACAAGCGATTTGGCAAATTTATCTACCAGCGCCTAAACGAATACAGAGACCACACTTTGTCAACATAATACCGAACGACACCCATCAAATGGATCTTCTATATTTACCCCATGATACGATTAGACGAAAAAGATTTAAGTACGCACTTACAGTCATTGACATAGCTTCAAGATACAAAGATGCTGAACCATTAACACAAAAGAGTGCTTCTGCTGTTGCTGTCGCTTTACAACTGATATATCAACGAGGACCCTTAACTTATCCTCGCATGATTCAAGTCGATGATGGAAAAGAATTTAAAGGTGAAGTGAATCAATTATTGTTAAAACATAGAGTTACCATTAAAAGAGGCATTCTGGGTGTTCACAGATCACAGGGTTTGGTTGAAAACTTTAACAAACAGTTATCTGAAAGGCTTTTTTCCTACCAGTATCACAGAGAGCTGATTGACAATTCTCGCAACACAGAATGGGTTAGAAGACTGCCCTCAGTTCTACGTGCAATGAATAATGAAGAATTTAAAGGTCTAAAACCAGTACAAGCAATCAAAAAACAAAAAATAAATGTTGTTGAAGGAGACGCCAGTTCATCAAGCAAACTATTGCCATTTGGTTTGAAAGTAAGGTACCTTTATTTACCGGGAGAAGCGGAAGGGGACACTCGCATCAGGGCAACCGATCCAGTTTGGAGTGTTGACTCATATGAAATAAAAAGAATTGTAAAGATGAATCCGCCTGTGTATTATTTACGAGAAACTGACACAACAAAACGACCAGCCCCTCAAAGATCTTTTGTGAAAGAAGAACTGCAAATAATCCCGCCAGACACAGTTCCGCTTAATTAATTTACGTAAATATATTTGAGTTTAAAATGGAAGCTCAAAAAGAAGAAATCTTACATGAAACTAAAATGATGATAAAAAAAGAGACCTTAAAATTAATACAAGAATCATATGATACGTGTTCAGCTATTAAGGAAACAATTATGTGGATTTATCGGCACACGGCAACGCATCCTGATCGCCTACGATCCCAAATTTTGATTATCAGAATAACGGATAAAGAATATCTTGAAAAAATAAAAAAAATTCGTGCACATCAAGCAAACATGAGAAAAATTTTGTCTGAATTGGATATTGATATGATTGAGCTTCTAGATAAATTTGAGGAAAAATATAAACCCGCGGAAGGTATGTAATTATGCTGTTTTCCAATGCCCGATTGCATATGAAAACTCTGGATTAACAAACACACGTTTTGTGTTTGTTCTATCTAATGACTTCTTTGTTACAACAGTTGTGTTGATCTCATGTAGATTAGATCGTAGTTTTACGTTGTCATGATGAAAAGTCTTATTGTCAAACAATGCTTTTTTATAGTTGTCATGGGATATGCTTGATTGCACAACACTACGAGATATTCCCTTTGCTTTTTTAACAACTTTTTTTTGGCTTGAAAGACTGTACATTTTCGACCTCAAACCAACAAACTCCTTGATCACACCTCCAGATAATTCATCCTTCATCTTACCTAAAACCTTCTTGTTAACAGTTGAATGCAAAGGCGAATCTTTAGGATAATCAGATGTGTCGTACCATCCCGCATGCCCTTTAGCTACTTCTAATTCCATGTCTTTATAGATATCTTCAGTAGGGATATCTATAACAAAGGAATCTGTATCTGTGTACAGAACTCTGGACTCTGGATACAAGGGCTTAAAGTAGTCATAAAGAAATTCTAACATCAAAAGCTTCGACAGCTCTAAAACAGGAAACCCAATAAAAACGGGCTTATCCAATTTGACTTTCTTTTTTTTCATCATTATGCCAAAAAGCTGATCATGAAATCTTCTGAAGTCCTGATAATTAGGTTTAGAAGTTAGCTTAATTGCATCGTTCTCTCTGGTGACCAATCTAACATCTTTACGCTTGTGCGGATTCTCCATAGTCTTTCCAAAACAGCTGTTGTTCATCAACTTGAAAAAGTCTTTTTCTGAAGCATCTGTGGATTTAGTTCTGAGATCAGTGTTCTTCATTATGTATGGTTTCATGAACTGTTCTTGATCAAAAGCAATTATACGATGAACAGCTGTCAACTTCAAACCATGTCTTAAATAAAATTGTAGAAGCCTGTAATGGCAGACATAATTTTTTTTGCCTCGAAGATTAGGCACAAGTTTAGGTGGTTCTGTTTTTGCCATCTTTAGACTTTCTGCTGCTAATGGATAGTCATTATGGTAATCATGGAGTTCCTGAGGATATTCTAAGTCAACTTCTAGAATGTATCCACACTGTTGATCTGGCGTCAAACTGCCCAACCACTTTAATGCTTTTTGAATATTATCCGTATCTGTGTACATTTTAAAGTTGCGTAATGGAAGTGATTGCGCCATTGCCCATCCATACAGATTGTTTGCATCTAAATACATGAGATAGTTAGACCTTTTACTTGGATCATAGTCGTCCAAGTATTTGTTGTTTGCTTTACAGTAATGGTGCGACGCCATACTGATTCCCCCACGCAATCCGTTTTCAATCATCTGAAGCATTGGCAGGTCAGACAATAAATCAATTTGTACTCCAGTAAATTTTAAGAAAGCGTCCCAGCTCATCCCGGGCGCAGAAATGTAATGCGCAGGATCCAGGCTGTAATGTTTCATGCAGGTCTTCCTATAATTTTCAAAGACGTCCGCCAACAAACAGGTATCCGCCATTAAATAGGAATCATGATAGTCTCCCATCGTTTTACACTCTAACTTCTGCCACGCATCTTGAGCATGCTGGTAATCAGAATCACTGATGTCCTTTCCTCTGAGACTAGAAAACGAACGCGCCTTTAGGCGGAAGTGTATCTTCGTCAAACCTTTGCCAACTGTTCATGTACTCATAAGGGTAAACGCCCTTTCTAACAAGAGTTGGGTCAAAATATTCTTCTGTTATTGGGCAGGACTTTAAGGACATAGCCAGTGACTCTAAACTCCCCATCAGGTGTTGCATAGAGTCATAAAAAGACAGGTTATTTAAAGTGAAACACATGTACTTTTCTGATGACTGTGCAATGCATGACACCCTGAAGTCGCTGGTTACTGCTTGCATTATAAGGTGAGAGTCGTAACCTCGCAAGTTGTGAAAGAATATAGGCAGCTTCCATGTCTTTGGTTCAAACTTTAGTTGAAGATTGCATTTGTTATGTGCTGCTCCTCTAAACTTTCCACTAATGTGATCATGGTCTCTTACTGTTGGATTCTCTGCGGTGGCAACCAAGGCCGCCCCACAAATCCAACAGTGAGTGGCTGAGTCATACTGTTGTTGGTCTTCAGGCGTCATTATGATTTCAGATAAGTTTAGATTATTAGAACAGGCATTACGCACTTGCTGCATGCGTTTTAAGAAGTATTTTGCAGCATTTGGTCCTCTGTATAATTCTGGCTTTGAATGGGCGCCATCCGACCTAACAATGATGAAGGCAAATGAGCAAATCTGATGATTACTCATTAAGACTGTTTTAGGAAGTTTCTGTGGGGTTGGTCCTTCATAAGGAACAATGAGTGATTCGAAGTCTGCGTAAACAACATATGGACTAGTTTGCAACCGTTTCCAGTTCTTAAAACTAACTTTACTGCCTTCTCCGGGCGTAATTAGTTCTGTATCACAGTCAACTGGGCTAATACAATGTTTCTTATGTTCACTCGCGGCTTGAACGGACGGAATTCTTGTTAAACATTTTCTACAGAATTCTTGTTTGCTATGTTGTTTTGTAGTATGCACTAGTAATCTACTCATTGTGCGTATTAGAGTGTAGTGCAACCCATTAAGGCTTTGCATCAGGAGTAAGTCTACATGAGTTTTGGTTGGTTCGCCTATTGTTGGACTGTTCTTTGACACTCTAATTGGCAGAAGGTTGGTTTCTTCAGACCATGTGTAGACATTAACAGTTATTGGTGGATTTTGTTTTTCAAACTGATCAATTTTGTCTACAGCCATAGGAAATTCAAGGCCGTTAAAGTTAAGATTATTGGCCCACTGTAAATAGTTAGATACTCTCTCTGCATTTTTGGCAACGTGATGCAGCCTAGCAAGAACGCACCACATAAAACATTTGTCATCTGAATTTTTTATGTTCAAAACTGCTTTCTTTGCAACTAATGTTGGAGGCAGTGGAATGTAAGACTTGCCTACAATCGGCTCATACTTAGCCTGTTTTAATCTGATGTCTAGGACTTCACCCTCTGACCAACCAGAGCCTCTCATTTTGGCTTCTTCAGCGGCCACATCAAACTGTGTAAGCAGCTGGTCTGCCCAACCAGGTGTTAAGTCATTAGAGGAAAGAATAGTCTGCTGTTTAGTTGAGACCCAGACTTCTAGATTTTCTTCATTTATTGTTATATAGTCGATTAAAACAACTAACCTTACTTTAACTGGAGGGTTTATTGTTAGTTTACTTGGAACTTGAGAAATAGCGTGTACAACGCTTGCCTGTACCTTTGTTGGATCAATAACTTCTAAAACGACCTCATTTAAAGCTTTTGACAAACGCTCTTCCTCGAGCATTGCTTCAAACAATTCATCTGAACCTTCATATATCTTATCCATGTTGAGCTTCTTTTCTAACTCAAAATATTTATTTAAATCAAAAAAATAAAAGTTAATCAGAATCAATATCAACGGTCTTTTTGTGCTTGGACTCATAAACTAAAGTATAAACGCCCTTTGGGGTTGTTAATGTGAGCTGTTTAGAACAGAGTTTAATGTCTCGTTTACTTTTTTTAAACATTCCTTTTTTATCTGGTCGGTGTCTGGTTGTTGAGAAAAAGTTGCCCTTGCCTTTCTTTGAAGATCAAACTTTTGTCTTTTGTAGTCCTCAAAATCAGCCTGTAGGCGACTAAATTCTTCATCCGTGATGTTTGAGTCAGCAAGTGCTTTATTTATTGTCAGTTTGAAGGAACTAAGTTTAGCTGTTATTAGTTGAACCATAGCTGTGTGCTTTTGGAGTTTAGCTTTTATTCTTTTGCTGACAGCACTTACAGCTATTGAACACAGGCCAAGAGTTAAAGACAAACCACCTAGAGGTAAAGCTGCCGGTGCACCTACGCCTGTTGCTAAGAGACCTACACTTGTTCCTGCTGATAGAGCACTAGTGATCGATGCTCCAGTATTAACATATGTAACAGCATTAAAGACAGCAGAATACCTTCGTTTGGTTTTACTGTATTTTGAAAGGTCCTGCTCTAGTTTTTGTTGCATTTGTGTAATGTTGGTTAATCTGAAAGTTTTTATGTCTACAGCAGCAGCTATCTCTTCTTTGGGCACTTTTGGATAAGTCGTAACAGACATGCTTTTTTAAAATAAAAATAATTTAGTATTGGATATCTTTCAATCTGTTATCTTGAATATTCAGCTGCGCATCATATATTAAAAACAAATGTACATTAAGTGGTTTATCACTCTCTTTTTCTTTATCAATTTGAATGTTTATTACGTCTTTAACTGTTCTCCCACTCCCATGCAACTGATTATCCTCTGTTGACCTTAGGTCAATCCATAAACCGTATTTCGTTGTTAAATATTCATCAAGTCTAACACTGTGAAGGTGTAGATCTTTAGACACAAGGTCTACTGTTGGATTTCTACACCTCCCGCCTCCAAACAATTTTCTTATTTCATCAAAATGATGATAAGGTTTAAGCCCGCTACCGTAGACTTGGTTAGGACTACCCTCAATTGAACATTGTACTTTCGTTATTTTAGGATTAATAAATTTTTCACTTTGTCTTTTGAATGGTTCTTCATCTTCACACAGCAATAAAATACCTTTAAGGGATCTTGCTGCAGCACTAAAACTAAAGTTCCATATTGTGTCTGCCCTGCTTTTAGGATATTTTGAATGATGAATCACTCTTTCGTAATATATTGCTAATTTTGACTGATATTGTTGCTCAATCAGCCTTGCTAAGTTAGGGTTGCTAACAATGTCAAACTCTAACGAGATGTCGAAAATGCTGTACTTGGAATCAGTGTCTGTAGATTTAATGACACGTTTGTATTCATTAAAAGTTAGTTCATATGACAATCTGTCTTTTAATGCTCCTTGAAAGTATGGCGCATGCGCTTTTAACAACTCAAAATCCAAGGGTATAGAAAAGCGATTTCCAAACGCATAACTTACAGCTTCATACTTGTTACCGTCTTTAGCATCTTCGGCGTCTATTCTGTGTTTTAGTGCTTCGTTATTTTCGATTCCTTGAAACGCAAGATCGGCCCTTTCATTATCGGTTAGCCATAGATCAGAATAGATTAGAAATATGTCTGCATTGTGTAAAGAAAATATTTCTTGCCCCTCAAGTTTTATAGAAATTTTCTTAACGATTGCCCGTCCCAGATTCTGTACAACTGTCCTGTTTACGTCTGTTGCTGAATCAAGTTCTATTTTGAAAGTAAGCCGTGCAGATCCCGGCACAATCACTTCATCTGCTCCTAGGTCTGGAAATTTGACAGTAAGAATCTGATCTGAATCAATAGTAGATGGATTATTTGGAACAATAATATTCTGTTTATTTCCCTTCACGCCAAAGGGCTCTTTCAGTCTTCTATGCGGGTCAAGAATCGAACCATATGCTTGTGACATTTTTTTTATAAAACAAAATAAAAAGTTAATTATTTAAAAACATGGCAGAAGAAGATTATGATGTTTTTGATCCTGGAGACGACATGAGTGAAATGACGCCTTTGACACATCCATTACAATCATTGCGGCGTGAATTAACAGAAAGTAAGGTCAAATCATTTTATCAAAGTTTAGGCCAAGAACCTCCCGAATTTATAGACCCTAATGATTTTGAAACAAAAGATGACCATTTGTTTGTGAAAAACGAGCAAGGACAACTTGTTCAGCTTACAACTAAACCAGACCCATCAAAGTTTTTAGCAAAGACTACAATTAGACAAAGGCTCAGTGTGAGCGATCAAAATCGCCTTGGCATTGCTAAACCGCGAAGATTAGACAGTGAGGCAGTTGCTAAACTTCAAAACACACTACAAGAACTCCCAACAGATAACCAAATACAAAACATACCCCTTAAAGATTTAAGCCCAACAGCAGACGAAATAATAGAAACCAGTTTTTCAGAAGAAACAGTATTAAAAACTATGCACGATCCGCCGCTACCTATGAGAGAAATAACGGCCCTTGATCATGCTTTGAAAAGCATCAGAGGCGAATTAACAAACAATTTAGCAAAACTGGGTGAACTAGATGAGCATATAAAAAGAGAAAAAGAAAAACTAGTTGAGGCTGATGACCACAACTTAGGACCTGGTGTTAAAGAAAGAATAACACAAAGACTAAAAGATCTTGAACAAGAGAGATCAGCAAGACTAGAAGTGCTGTCTACTAACCGAGAACAATTACGAACTCAAGTGAGCAGAATAAGAGAAACTATCCAAAGAATTTTATATGAAGACACGACGCTAGCAGAACGAATAAGAACACTGTTTAGAGAGCAAGGTGTCACATTAGCGAGCGTTATAACAGCCTTAGGATTTGCAATAAGTACACTGGTGTTGGCTATTACAGGCGGCGGTGGTGGGGGAGCAGTGCCACCAGGACCACCATCAGATAAATCATGGGTAAAAAAACAACTTGATCATCTTGCAAGTTTATTAAAAAAATTAGCCAGTAAGGCAATAGACTCTTTGCCTGGTATAATAGGGGGGATCGTTAGCTGGCTTTTGTCTACTGCAAGTAAAGTAGTTGGCTTTATGGCCGAGCACTTATGGGCATTAGTTGTCTTAATAGTTGGGTTACTCTTTAGTAAGATAAAGACCAAGTAATCCTAGGGCAGTTAATCCAATAACAAGTGCCGTCTTTTCATATTCATGGTCATTATTTCTTGGGGCCACAAGGATTGAATGGGGGGGTTTGGGGGGCTCGGGGATTGGTGGGGCTTCTTTTTTTATTGCTATTGCTGGCTTAGAATTTATGTCGTTTTTTCCGACCTTCTCTTCTTTACCAGCCACAAGGATTTCATTATTATAGTTTATTATTGTTCCTATCTGAAGTCTGAGGTCAGAAGGCAGCATGTATAAACCAGTGCCAACAGCAAAGTCTACTTTCGATCTTGCGTATTGCAAAACATTTTGGTACCTTTTAATACTTGAAGGCAAATCAATTGCAGAATTAATAGAATCCTCTAAATTTGCTAAATATTGTTTTTGGGCGTCAAAGCCAGTAGAAGGATCAATTATGTTTGATCTCGTTTGTGCTTGCGAACCTAGCAAACACCAAACATAAGTACGAATAGAGTCGTTTATTCGTTCTATTCCCGCTTTTGTTAGACCCTTAGAAGTATCCAAAATAAATGTTGTCCATGCTGTTTTATGCTCTTGCTCTATGGACCCGAGGTGAACAGTTGTGCCTGAAGAGAAAGATGTGTAAGGAGGATTCCAATCATAGTTATACTTTCTATGCACGCCCCAATAATAAAGAGTGCCTAAACCATGATTAAGATCCAACTTTTGTCTAAAGTATGTCTTTGGGTCAATATCAAATTCGTTACAGATCCTTTCAAAAGCCTTGTAATCTATTCTGTTGCTGAATGGATTAAACGTTTTGTCATTTGGTAATGGCGCTTGCAGTTCAGACAAAATACGTCTGAAGGTGTAATAAAAATGAAATCTATACACTGACCTCACCAAAGGATCAGGATGATTTAAATGATCAGCATACGACACTCCACACCCAGTTGATGCACAAAACACAGCAAAGTTTAACTGGTTCTGATAAAACTGCATCGGATGACTGAACCACACTTTCGCGATGTAGTCGTTTTTGATAGGAGGGTTAAGATAACGATCCAATGGAGTACTAACCTTTACTTGAAAGGCGTCAGTCTGAGTCACAGAAATGTCGAGGGTGTCAGTTGTTATATTTTTAAGATTGTAGTGCGGTCCAACAGAATATTTTGCATTAGTATATTTGAATGCACTCATTTTTAAATTGTTTTAAAAATGTTTGTAACAATAACAACTCAAGACAGTCCTTCGTTTTTAGAATATGCTATTGATAATAACTGCGGAACCCAAAGGGTCGCACTCCATGAAATATTCTACAAAGTCGTATGGTTTAATATAAGTCAATCCAAGAGGAATAATGAGATTTCAAAACTTGACAGAAGAGGAGACGTAATTAGCCAGTTAACCATACCTGATGGTTATTACGGGTTTTGCTCGCTAAAAGAAGCAATGAGTAACTTCGACATTACTCTCAAACTTAACAATGCAAATCTAAAAACAATGTTAACATTCAAACCTGAAAAAGAAGTAGTCCATTACTTTTTTGATGTAGAGCTAGCTAAAATGTTAGGCTTTAAAATCAATCAAGCCTATCATAAATTTAGAGTTGCACCAGACGAAACTACTTTTGAGGGAGAATATCCGCTCGATCTTGCCTTATATCCATTACTCTATGTACATTTGGATGAGCTGAGCACTGATGAAAACTTATATGATGGAAGGCCCTCAACTGTTTTAAGAGCTCTTCCATCAGGGAAAGCTGCATATTGCGATTATGAAATTATACGATTCCCTAATTTACAGTTTAAAAGATTAGCTTGTGGGAGGGTCAGATCATTTAATATAAAGATCACAGATAAAACAGGGAAAGTCGTGAAATGTGATAACCTGCACATTGTTTTAGAAATAAAATAATACGTTGTTTTAAAAAATGTCACGTGGACCAGACGATTCGGGGGTCACATTAGCGCCTGAGAGGTGTGTAACTTTAGAATTAAAAGACCTTGCAGACGTTGAGGACTTTGAACAAAACGGTGAGATAGGCACTTTATATGGTTTTGAGTACACTAAAGATGGTTATTATAAACGCAAAGAGGTTGACGACAACAAAAGGTTTCCTAAACTAGAACAACTACGCAATCTAGAAGCAAATAATACAGGTCAGTATGAATATAAAATAGTTCGAAAAACTGACAACAAATGGCACTTAGAACCATATTTAGAATGGGACATAAAATTTGAATTCGTAAGCCCATTTACATTTTTTGACCGTCAAAAAAGTTTCAGAAAAGCATTGAACTCTGGCCCTTTACATGTAAGTCTTATGCCAGAGGACAACAGTCGGAAAGAGATCGAAATAAAGCCGTTTGGGGACAAACAGTACATCATCCACAGAAGAGAATCGGTTTTAAAGAAAGCTTCTACAAAATTACAGTTCATTCCACGCACAAAATTAGGAGACACGTTCACAATGATATTTAAAATTTCTGTCT